>JAPDFK010000574.1:0-14819 GCA_027569635.1 Lasiosphaeriaceae sp. G1095 | reverse complement strand
CCCCCCCCCCCCCCCCCCCCCCCCCCCCCCCCCCCCCCCCCCCCCCCCTATTAACACTCCCGCCCACCCCTCCAATAAAAATTCATGTTACACTTTTTGCCTAACCCACCGACTATCGTTAACACCGCTTTTTTTTTTGTTTTTGTCTCCCCCCCCCCCCCCCCCCCCCCCAACAAACGTCCAGAAGCTCTGAACCAGTCTTTGACACTTGACCTCCCCCACCTCTAGATATCTCTCCGCTGCCTCGTTCCCCCCGGGAATACCGACTGGGCCCGCGCCAGGTCCCGAGCCCTATCTCAATGCCGACCCGACCCTCAATGCCCTCTGCCAGCTGGGCGCCTTGCGCCTCGACTGCAAGCGCTCGTTCCTCTCCCTCATCGACCGCGAGTTCCAGTTCGTGGCCGCCGAGATGACACGCTCCCATTCGCTCACCAGGTTCAACCATGATCCCGACGACCAGATCTGGCTGGGCGTCGCCAAGCTCGAGTGCTGCTGGGGCGTCTGTCCCACCACCATGAAGGCCTTTATGGACGAGACGGGCGCCTGGGTCCGCACAGGACCCAATGTTATTGCCAACCGGACGCGCTTTATCATCAACGACTTCCGCACCGACGATACCTACAAGGACAGGCCCTACGTGACCGCCTATCCGTGGTTTGTGTCGTACTTGGAAGTGCCCCTGATCTCCCCCCTCGGCTATGTCCTGGGAAGCTACTGCGTTGTCGACGACAAGCTACACGACTATGACAACGACCATACCGTGGGCATCATGAGCGAGATTGCCGATGCCATCATGGTACACCTGGACCACATGAGGATGAAGCAGAGCCGCCATCGCTCCGAGCAGCTGATCCAGGGCCTCGGCGGTTTCATCGGATACGAACCCACTATGCCGCATCCCCATCGCAACAATTCGCAGGGATCAAGCGGAAGCGGCACTTCGGCTATCACGCAGCAGCCCTCCGACCTGCAAGGCGCCGCCGAGTCCGACGCCAGAGGACCCGACATCGGAAACGAGAACCCGTCAGACGCTGCCTCAACCACGTACTCGCAGCCGCTACCGCACCTTCCATCGGCGTCGTCGACCGAAACAGCCGGCTCCTCGTCTTCTCCGGGAGGTGGCACCGAAGAAACACCTCCGACCACACCGCGGGAGGAGATAGATGACCCCATGGAACAGCAAGACCCCGTCGAGGATTCGAGCGCGCATCCCCCAACCTCTTCGACGCTGGGATCTGACGTGCCTGAGCTACACGCCAACGGCTTCATCAGCTCTGCCAACATCAAGTCGACATTTTTCCGAGCCGCGGGCACCATACGGAGGGCTATGAACATGGACGGTCTCATGTTCCTGGATGCTGCTCCAACTGCTTTCGAGAATAGATCAGACCAGCCAGCCCTCGAGGCTCCCCCAGACGCTGCGCACGAGGAAGCGACCGGGCCATTCTGCGCAGCAATTGTCCAGTCTGTTGTTGACCAGACGGGCGAGACGGCTCTGCACTCATCTCAAACTCGTCTCCCAGAAGCTGCTCTGCAGAGGTTCATTCGGAGGTTTCCGCGCGGACATGTCTTTTCGGCAGATGAGCATGGACCCATTGATGAGAGCTATGCCCCTGGCAAGGCCTGGCCGGGAGGTTCGCAATTCACGCCTGCCCAGCAAAGCCTCCATCTCCAGAAGGACGTAGCCACCCTGTTTCGCGTCCTGCCCGACGCCAAATATGTCATCTTCCTCCCTCTTTGGCACTTCCAACGAGAGTGCTGGTACGCCGCAACACTGGGTTGGGTCGCAGATCCCATCCGGGCCATCGACGTGGCCGACATCAACCTCGTGTCCGCCTTTGGCAACTCTGTCATGGCCGAAGTGTCACGTCTAGAGGCGCTGGCGGCGAGTCGTGCCAAGTCCAATTTTGTCTCTTCCATCAGCCACGAGCTGCGGAGTCCGCTGCATGGCATCATGGCGAGCAGCGAGCTGCTGCGTGAGGGCATCTCGGACCCCTCGCTGCTCTCGGCACTCGACATGCTTGACTCTTGCGGCACCACCTTGCTCGATACCTTCAACAACCTGCTCGATCACGCCATTGTGACCAATTCTGGCAAGGGCACGGGCACGCCCATGTCAGACTTGCGAATTGCCGACCTCGGAGGACTGGTGGAAGATGTCGTGGAAGCTGTCAAGTTCAGCCATCTCTCCGAGAACGCCTTCCAGTCATCCATCCATCGCAGAGGCGTGTATTCCTCGGAGCTTGCCAATGCCAACAAGCCCCTGCCCGACCGTTCGCTTCTCGTTGCCCTGAACATCGAGAAGAGGGTGACATGGAAACTGCCCCTCGACGTCGGAGCATGGAAGCGTATCGTCATGAACATATTCGGCAATGCTCTCAAGTATACCAGCTCCGGCCGCATCGAGGTGGGCCTCAAGATAGTTCAGAGACCCGACAATATGGGCAAGCTTTTCGACTACGTCTCGTTTTCGGTCGAGGATACCGGCTGGGGCATGAGTTCCGACTACCTCAAGTATCAACTTTTCACGCCCTTCTCGCAGGAAAACAACCACTCCCCAGGCATGGGTCTAGGCCTCAGCATCGTTCAACAGCTCGCCAGCGGCCTCGGCGGAACCGTCGACGTCAAAAGCTCGGTGGGGATAGGGACCCGGGTGGAGGTGTTGGCTCCTCTCAACCACGACATGGGTGATTCTGTCCTGGCTGCGCAGCCAATCCTGGCCACCCACGAACAAGGCTCATACCAGGACCACCTGCAACAGTTGAAGGGACGTATGGCATGTCTCATCACACCTGAAGCCTACACAGCCCTGTCCAACACAAGCTCCGAGGTTACCGTGGACATGCGAAACCGATCGGCAATCGTGGAGCGAGCCTTCAGGATCAACGGCGGCGAGGCCCTCGGGCTAAAGATCATTCTTGCGACATCGGATTGCCCGGCCCCCAAGGCTGACTGTTACTTTATCGATGGGAACATGGCGAGCGAAGCAGTGAATGGGGGTCTTGGGACCCTCCTTCCATCAAAACATTTGCAGGTCTCGCCCCTCGTTTTGCTTTGCTCTAGGCCGGGATCGCCCTCGTGTCTGAAGCAACAGGAAGCATTAAAGGGTTGTGGAATGCACTTACATGACCCCATTGGCCCGAGAAAACTTGCGGCCATGCTTGCGACGGTACTCAAGACCAACCTACACAATTGTCCGGGGCAGGAGGAAGCCCGCTCCATATATCGGGCAGTTACTCCAGCTGTTCCCGACCTGGCCGTTCCCGACACCACCGATGGCCTTCCACGACTGGCGTCACACCTTGAAGAGACGGACGAGGTTGCCACGCAAGAACCGGACAAACAGCAGACCCCTTCCGACCCGGAATCATCGTCAAAACAGACCGCCCCTGTCGCCCCACTCGACGCGCAACAACCGAAAGCCCAACATCTCCTCCTTGTTGACGATAATCCCATCAACATCAAACTTCTTACAACGGTGGTGCACAAACTGAACCACACCTTTGTTACAGCATGTCACGGCCAAGAAGCTGTCAACCATTTCAAGGCCGCTCTGGATCAGGGTCAACTTTTTGACCTGGTGTTCATGGACATTTCCATGCCTGTCATGGACGGCTTCGAAGCCACACGCCATATACGACAGCTCGAGGCTACGACCGGGGTGAGGCGCTGCAAGATTGTGGCGCTCACGGGGCTGAGCAGTGACCTAAGCCGCAAAGAGGCCTTCTCGAGCGGGTCAGACATGTTTTTGACCAAGCCAGTCAAGCTCGACAAAGTGAAGAAACTGTTGGCTGAAAGGTCGGAGGATTAGGAAGGCACACAAGGCGGCAGTTGAATTGTTGCTGAGAATTAGGTTGTTTTTAATTAGGAGCACAGACACAAGCATGTATGGGTTGCATTGGGACGGCGTTGTAAAATATCGGGGCGCGTGATCTACAGTGAATCCTTAAATGCGAAGATACCCCATTGAATGGACTTTACACAGCGGCTTCAGGTCCCACGTTAACAACAGCATTACGGGTGAATCTCGGTATGGCTCAGCCGAGGGATGTGTCCGCATGCCCGAGGGCCTTTTGCGGGCCGACTCGGAACTTGCGGTGGTAATAGTTCTTTTCAACTACCCTTTTTCAGGTTGCGACGGCGCAAGAAAGTTTGCCTGTGCATTCAGGGAAACTCAGCCGCCAGTGCCTCAAACTATAAAGGCCGGATTAATAAGCATTGGTGGGAGGTGATTCTTTCAAATCCCTCGGCTTCAACAAAATAAAAGAAAGTGTCATCCCAGCTTCGAGGACGGTCACATTCTTTCGCCGAACAGCCTAACCTCGTGCACTTGTTGCAGGCAACTGCCAGATAACCACCATATTGACGAAAAAGCTCCCCGAGACTCTGAACCGCACCCCCGGCAGTTGGATGAACATGAACAAGATGTTTGGTACCAGAGATCGCAGCAGGAAGACCGAGGTCCTGGCACAGATCAGCGCCTCACGTCAAAGAATCGACGCAAAATTGCAATCCCTAGAAGAGACCATCCTCAATGTGTTGAAGAAGCCACGCCGAGATTGGGGCGAAGTGGCCAAGGTCACAGTGCAAACCCTGAGTGAAGAGCTCACCGTGGTGAAGAAGTTGGTAGACGCTTTGAGCATGGTCGATAACACGCCGTTGGACAAGTTACTGTCACTGCCTACCCCCACCACCACCGCTCCCGCCGCCGCCGAAGACAACACCTCGGTCGACAAGTGGAAAGTGGACGATTTCCGAATACTAAACTGGCTGCATGAGGCAGACTCAAGCTTGGAGGCTGCTGGGCTGGAAACGCCGCCGCGGCCGCCACAGTTCACGCCCAATACCACTGATGTCGACGCCAACACCGATGAATCTGTCGAGGAAGAATCGACGCTCCTCCACCCCGTCGTCCGCCACCAGTCCAGCGCCAAGCTCCTCATCCATACCCTCGCCGCGACCAACGCGCACCTGGGCAAGCTCCTGACCACACAATCGGCCGCCGCCGAAAAGGCCGCCGCCGAGCACAAGAGCCTCGTGGCCGACGCGCACGAGGAGCGGGACTGCCTGGCCACCGCGCTGAAGGAAAGCCAGGACAAGTATGCTGTGCTCCGCAAAGACACTCGCAGCATCTTCGCCGAGGCGAACGACTTTAGGGCGAAAGAGAAGGCTCAGAGGACGGCACTGATTACAAATGGTTGCGCGACATATGGTGGTTACTAAATAGGTAAATTGTTCCGGCAGGAGCAAGGGCAGTTTTTTGGTGTTTCCAATCTGTCGGTTTTATATGGTTTTCTCTCTCTCCCTTCTTTCGTTGGCCTGATAAAGTAATTCACATCCTTGGGCCGAACTGAACTTCAAGGCCGTTGTGGCAGACAGCGAGGGATTTCTTTAGCCATGACGTGGCATGGTACTATGAAGTAGAGTAACCCTGGTTGTTGTTCAAGTCATCAAATTAGTTTTTGGATTATATTGTATGGCATGTTGGACTACAAACTATCTCAAATTAATTCCCCTCTCGTTGCCTTCCATCCAGCCATGGCATTTATGCCGTCTTCATCGCCGACAAGGGAAACAAGGGCGCCTTGGTTGGCCAACATTCCAAGTTCATCAGTCACTTCATTCGTAATACATGACTGAACAACAGATATGAACTAATAACTGATTAACCCTGTTAAGGGGCTAGTTTGGATAATTAGTGGTTGGAAAACCTCAGACGCGTGTACCTCGGGCCAGTACGAACTACAGATACACCTCTGGCTAGCACAAAAGGGGAGGAAGAGGAACATGAACATTAATAGAACTGGTTTCCAGATTCATCCAACCAGGGCCATAGCATTAGTAAAGAGATTCCCCCATTATTCATTGGCGAGCGAGATCATGCTTGGCATTGTGTGACAGGCTTCTTCATACGAACGCCACCCAGCTGCGGTAGGCCTCGCTACAGCGGAACCGGAAAAGAAGAAAGCCCGATGGATAGCGGTGGCCGCTCTTGTGTTAACTTGAGAGCCACTCTTCATCACCCCGCATTTTGTCTGTCGTTTTGACCATTTGCGTGTCTATCTCGTCTTTATCTCGGTCCACTACAGTCGTTGACTCGGTTTACTAATTACACCACATTTTAACGTAAGGGCAGCCCCCATTTCCCTCCAGTAAATAATTATGAATCCTAATTCCTGGAATAAAAGCTTACCTCTCTTCTCACAGTATCCATCCAGCCCGCTGCCAGTTCAAACCAACCATAATGGAGACGGCCGCTGCCGAAATGTCGCGCCGCATCCGGGCCAACGCAGCCATCATCTGGCCCGGCGCAGAGCGAGAATTCGACATGGACTTTGAGACGGACGATTACGAGCACTACCACTGCATCCTGACGGAGATTGCCGACTTTAGCACGGAGCCGCGGATGATTTCCAGCTTGCTGAGATCGAAGAGAAAGCCATGGCCGATCTGGACCGCAGGCTGTCGGCCATGGCGAGCAACGCGCTGCGGTAGAGGTCTGCTGCGACAGCTGCGGGCGCTGGGAGGGCTGGTGGTACCGGACGGGTTCCCAGGGCTGGAAGAGTTGCAGGTGTTGGATGACGGGCTGTCGAGGCTCCAAACACAGCTCGCAGCACCCAGAACACGGGCAATGACGCTTGACGGACGGTAATCAAGATGATTGCAGTAAGCTGGGTTTTTTTTTAACATTCACGACGGAATTTAAGAAGTAAGATGAATGATATGAGGATAGGTTTCATGTTTTCATTGAGAAAACCATAATAGAATGCTACGTAACTGCCTACGTATCCTCTTCCGAAATTCCCTGCCCCCCTCATAACAGCAGGGGTGGCCAACATCAACGCCACAGAGCTCATCCTACTCTACATGCTGTTCCTCTTGTTCCTTTCTCAAGCCATCTCCCCTTGACACCCAATATGGCCAAGGTCAACGCCAGCTCTGCCCAAATTACTTATACATAACATAATTTCTTATGTGTTCATGATGTATCCATAAAACACACTGCAGTATGGCCATTACTTAAATGATACTCGTGTTTTTCCTCCACGTGGAGGACATATAACTGGTATCGTCGGAAGCGCTTCTTGGTGCTCTTCATCATGAGGTGTCCTTAGTCGCTGCCCGCATGGCGTTATTTGCAGGGTTATAATTCCCCGCAAAGCACCGGGCTTATATACTATTCTAGGTGCCACGAGGGGCATCTAGTTAGTCGGTAGATTGTTGCAGTTTTCCAAGGTAGTCGAGTAACTCTTTGTCCAGCTTCAGCTGGTCGAGTCTCGGGCCTCCAGCCACCCGCTGTTTGTCTGTGGTCTCTGCCGCAGTATCATCATCGGAAGGGGTGCTGCTGTTGTTGGCACGATGGTGAGTGCTATGCGGTAACTCGGAGCCCTGGCTGAAATTGTCGCCATTTTCATCTTCAATGGCATCTTCGTCTTCGTCTTCGCCCGTGTCCTCCTCAGCGCTCAGGGTCGAGTGGGCGGGGCTCGGGGAAGTGTCGCCACTAAGGATGGGCGACACAGAGTTGCTCCCATCTGACTTGGTGTTGACGGCGCGGATATATTTCTCCAGCGTCAAGTCTTGCTGATGGGAGAGGTATGGGATCTTGCAGTACTTGTCTCCCCCGCGGTGCTTGCAGTCCACAGCCTGACAAACGTGACCATGCGTGCACTCGCTGCTTCTGCACCTTCCACGCTTGGGGCACGGCACCGAGCGAGCGAGAATCTGCAGTGCTGGCTTGCATTTTTCATCCAGCGGAGCGTGGTCGTATTCGCAGCGGTCGCCGGCCTCGCAGAAACCGGTCAGGTGAAAGGCATTGCAAAGGGGCTGCTTCTGGATGCGTTTCCATAGTCGGTTTGCTATCTCGCTCTCGGGGGGGCGAATGTAGGTGTCAAGACGGAAATGATTCTTATTAACTGGCACGCTTCCCTCTGGCACGTCACCTTCTTTCGGCAGCCAAACACTAGCCAAAGAGCGCTGGCCTTGCACCGTCTCAAAATCTATACCCCTTGTTAGATATATTATCACCAAATGGGCGGTTAGATCAGGACTCACACTTGGATGCTGCTTTCATGTCAGTACTATTCACCTTATTGGTGGTCGGGAGCTGCGAGTGGGGGTCGAGATGCAAAAGTCTGCATTTCTTGCCATATTTGCACTTGCCGGTCGGATAGAACTTGCAAATTGTGTCTTTCTCTGGAGTCTTCAACGCCGGAATGCCGTGCTTTCCCATCGAGGTCGAGTTCATGTGGGCCGATCTGGCTGTGTCTTTTGTTGGCGTGGGTGCGACATCAGGGTGACGATACGTGGCAGCCCACTCCAGAGGGGTCAGGCGGAACACACCGTCAAGACGCTCGACTCCCATACCGAGTTTGGTGAATTGGTCGTGGAATTTGATACCAGGAGCATCGATGAGGGTGAACTTTGCGCTGTCACCCTTGTGAGGTGTAAGCTCGGAGAGGTATCCCACGTCGTGGCAGGCAGCAAAGTAGATGTGCTTGCACTGAGGATTGTCAGCGTAGAGGCGGACCAAAGCACGCAACTTGAAGTCTGCGTTCTCCTTCAGCTCGCCGGCGTCGACAAAGTCGCCAAGGTCGAATGATCGGTTGAAGCCAGCGATGAAGGGGGCAAGCGAGCGGCAGTCGGCGCCAATGATGCCGGTTCGGGAGAGAGCCTTGGACAGACCCCAGACGTTGGCATAGATGCGCACCATGACTCGGCAGTACTCTAAGCCCTTCTTACGAAGACTGGCCTTGATCTCGCCATTGAGAAGGCGGGCAGCGTTCGTGCCACCGTCGGCGCGCTTGGCAATCAGCTCGTCGCGGAAGACGTAACCATCGCCATCGACGAGCACGATGACGAAGGGGTCGCGGTCCTGGCCCTTGGCCATCTGCTTGTATTTCTCGCGAGCCTCGCGCTCCTCCTCGTAGTCGCTCTTGAGCCGCTTGTAGTGGTCCATCAAGGTGGCGTACTTGTCCAGGATGTGGGGGAGCGCATCGTTGGCGCGGTATTGGGCGAGCTGGGCGCCCGCTCCGTCGATTTCGCGATCACTAAGCATGCTTGTTGGGGTTGTACCACGTATCACTGTGTCGGGTGTGTTAAATTAGCAATCCACTCGGTCCCAAGTGGGCATTCCTCCCTCCCTTCTATACATACATAGGTACCTAGGCTGTTGGTCCAAGCCGTTGGGAGAAGCCAAGTTGGAGGAGGGATGAATGGAACTTTGGAAGGTAAATTGCAAGCGCCGCCCGCCGTCGCGACAAAGACGCTGGCAGCGAGCGTCCTCCGGATGCAACCTGGAAGGTGACAAGGTCAGGTCAGGCAGGTGGGATGCCCGGCCGGCAGAGAATCTGGAAGTCGCGACGGGAAGGAGGGCTCCTCGATCCAACCTCAACTGGAAGTTGCGAGTGCCCAAGCGAGGTAGGTAGGTACCTTGGTTGAGGTAGGTATGAAATGATAATGCAATTAAAGTCGCCCGGTAGGCGCAGGTGGGAATTGAGTTGTGCCTACCACAAAATATGCATGTGACAAAGTCCAAGAAATGTTTGGTGGAAAGAAGGACCAAGGGCCAAAGCAGCACTGTGACACAATTTTCTTCAACCACAAACGGAAAGCTGCCGAGCGCCCAGCACCTACCATCCACATCACGAACCTGCGGCGGTAGGGTAGGGCAAAATGCACCCGACACAATGGACGATTCGAGGTTTCCATCCAATAAAAGCGGGAAAACCTGGCAAGAAAACGGGAAGGCCTGCTTTTTTCCCCTCTGCCCGACTGTAATTGCATATTGGGTGTGGCTACGCCCTGACAATGGCATTGTCTGGCTGCTATGCCAACGGAATACGACAGATATTCACTCACAGACAATCCTTTACCCCAAGCTCATCATGTTTGCCAACTTGAAACCCGCCTCTCCTCCCAGCACTGGTCCGATCTGGTTGATAGCTGAACGTGTAAGCTGAACGTGTAGCCGAATCGGCCCACGGCCTCATGGCACTCCCCGATTGCGGCAATCGATCCTCTGGCCATCCTAATTCAAGTGGCTGAACCCCGCCGTCCTCGGGGCTTGGCCTCATTCCGTGAAGCCACGTCATAGCAACCATTTTTGATAATTATGGCGTGACTGAGGGAAATGGATTGTCAGCTTGGGGGTGGGAGTGACTCGACGATGGCTCCATTTTCGGGGTGGTTGGTCTCTTCAGACCAAGATGGCAGTGTTGTCCGCAAAAAGAACTGGCCCGTTTGACTCGATGTGTGTGTGCATTGACGCCGACCCAGCGGTGCGTGAGCGGCTGCCTGTGTCGGACGGCTGTTTGCTAGGCGCCTCGGTGAGAGAGGTGTTGGTTTCAAGTCCCCTGTGAGGTTGGTTTCCTGTCATGGTGACATGATCCAAGTCGTGGTTTGCATGACCACGATGCAATACCCACGAATCATCTGATTAACCAGGGCGGCGGCAAGCTTCTTTCTGTTCGTATGCACCCACGCCAAGCAGGGTTTTTGTTCTTTTGGCATGCCCTCGGTCCCAATCATCGTACAGCACACGAAACCAACAGTGTTTCAGTCGACCCCCTTATTCCGAGTCGATTATGTGTACGACTTTTCAGCATCCTGGTGTATAAATAAATAGGATAACCCTCGATTCTTCCCTCTCCGCAACTCTCTTTTCACAATACACCTCACGCCAATGTTACCTAGGTAATTCCTTCGTTCAACTACCTCCAAGCTTTCGCTATTATAGGTATCCTAACCCCTCAATCCGACACAATGTCGACTCCACCTCACCCGCTTCTACGCGTCTTCGACAAGGACGAAATGCCCAAAGTTGCTGACGACATGATAAAAAAATACGAGATCATGTTCGACAATATCCTCAAGACGGTCAAGACTCCAAAACACGCCACCGTTGAAAATGTCGTGTTGCCCTGGGTCAAGGTCGAGAATGAGGCGGCGGGAGACAGTAGAATGATGTTCGACCTCATATCTGCTCACTGGGACCACGAGACACAAGAAGCCGCATGGGCGAGTCACAAGCGCTTGAGAATGGAAATTAACACCATGTGCGGTCGCGAGTCGATTATTGACCTTCTCAAGGCCATCAAAAACTCGCAACAGCCTTTGGCACCGGACGTCGAGGCATGGCTATCTTATGCCCTGGACTCATATGCACCAAAATATGAAGAGCCCCGCCCAGAAGAGTCCCAGTTGAGTGAGTTGACAACTAAATACAACGCTATCGTAGACGAAGAGAAAGGAGGAGCGTGGTTCATGACTGAAGAACTGGACGGTGTGCCGAATCACTCGGAACTTGGCCACGGTGACGATGAGTGTCCCCAACCAGCTCCCGAAGATGTAGGCAAGACGTTCGTCTCTTTCAAAGTCGGCGCCGACAAGGTCCTCAAGTATGCTTGCAACGAAAAGACACGACGCAAGATTTACCTCGCCGACTCAACCAGACTATCTGCCGCCACCCCATTTTTAAAGGAAATAGCAGTCGCGCGAGACTCGCTGGCAAGAGCTCGGGGATTCGACAACCACTCAAGCTGGCAGATTCACCACCAGCTTCAAATTGCCCCATCGGTAGAGTGGGTAAACAGTTACTTGACGAGTCTGGGGGATGCCCTGGCATCTCGAGGAAAGGCCTTTCTTGATGTTCTTCGACTGCGACGTGGCAAGGACCTTGGGCTCACAGCTCGACAAGCGCTGGCCCAAAAGTTTTATCCATGGGACTATTACTACTATCGTAACCGCGTCGAATCCGAGTTCAAAGGTTTCGAGCCCGAGACGCTGACTGCCTATTTCCCATTGGAGTATACGCTCCCTGCTACTCTCAAGGTACTTGGCCAGCTTTTCAGCCTCCGCTTTGACGAAATCGAGAAGTTGGACGCCACACACTCCCTCCTCCACAAAGACGTGCGAGTCGTGGCGGTGTGGGATACGCGCAGCAAACGAGACAGCTTCCTGGGATATCTCTACTTTGACTTGTTTTGGCGCCCGACAGGTAAAATAAGAGGACAGGTGGGACATAACATGACGATAGATAGAGTGAGTTGTTGTGCATGCTCTCTGCACAGAGATCATCTCACCTAGGTACTCAACGCTTTGCCACCTACTGACACTTCTCTGCTAGGGCTACCGGAGTTTAGATGGAACTCAGAAGAGGCACCCTTCCACAGTTGTGTGGCTCAATTGGGAGAAGCGCGACACACCCTTTCTGATCGCCCACGCTGATTTACGGGTTCTCTTTCACGGTATGATAAAATCCAAAGACCGCTCAAAAAATTAGCACACTGGTATTCATTGCTGATAGAAATTGGTCACGCAATCCATTCCTTGTATCGAAAGACCGGGTTTGCCAACCTCAGAATCGCTGATCAACCGGCCGATTTTGTCGAAATTCCCAGCGCTGTCCTTGAGCACTTGGTTACACAGAAAAAGGTTTTAAGGGAGATCGGATGCCATTACGCGTACACCAGTGTTGACGGCAAAAAGAAGTGGAAGAAAGAGTTTCCCGGTGCTGAGCTCCCGCCTCGGGAGATCCCCGAAGAGATGATTGATTCTCTGTCCCTCAGCGAAAGCTGGGAAGTTTTGTCTGGCAATCTCGGTAGCATGTCAGTTTCCAAGCGCATTGTCTAACTCGTTTCTCGGGGCTATCCGTTCGTTGAGGCTAACGTGACGTCCAAAGATGCGGTCCCCTATTCGACATAAAGCTCCACGGTCGAAGCTCTCACCAGGAGGTCGTGGATATGAACTTGCAAAGAGAGTGGTATAACATTCAAACCATGATGAAGGGACTCGATCATTCAGCGGTAGTAGAGATTGCTATTTCCAAGATCTTCGCCACCGTCAAATACGGTGGCGCTGGGTGGAGCCATATCCTGTAAGTCGATGGAAAGTTATCTGGCACATAATTAGTACCAAATAAGTTGACTTGGTATTAGTAGCCGAACAATAGCAGCAGATATCTTCCACACCAAGTTTGCGAACAACGTGTCGAATCCAAACGAGTGGTACCGATACCGCACCGCATTGCTCCAGGTCGACTTAACCTCCAAGCCCAACTACCTCAAGCTCGTCGAGGAGTATCTCGGCCGGCCGTTCAACCCTAAAGCCCTCATAGAATCCCTGACTGGGTTGGATGAGCTCCTCAAGGGCCTAAAGATACGCTATGAAAAGGAACTTGCGGGGAACTCGCCGTAAACGAACTGGACAGGGGAATTAGCCGAGGAGGAACCTCAGCCACAGGTTCAAGCGACCGCCATCTGATTTGGCAGCAATGGACAGGGAAGATGATGAGAGAGGACCAGCGGAATATTACGAGGGGTCAAGACACGGATCTGATGCCGAACCAGAGTTCAAGACTGGTTCTTGCCGTGATGCCAGGGCCTGGCACCAACTGCCTACCTACCTTGACGGTGTTATTGGCTTCTTCTTTTAACGCCCTTTTTCACTCCTTTCATTTCTTTTTGGAAAAATAACTCGCCATGGCCGGAAGTCCCAGTGCTGGCCTTAGGAGCGAATGGGAGAGAGGGACGAACATTGTTGCACCTTCACAATCACTACCCCCAGTTTGAGAATCTCTCTAGTGCCTTTTTGGAACATACAAGCTCCTTTACTTGACAGAAACGAGTATCCTTTTTGGAACCAATAATTTGCGGTTATCTTCAAGCCATCATTGTGTCTTGATTCGTTGCTGCCTGGCCCAGATAGTACCTCGACTTTCCAACTTCAAGGTAAACGAATATGCCTTTCCTTTCTTTTTGATGCGCAAAAAAGATTGGAGAAAAGGTAAAACCGATTGCATCGGCACTTTTTCCACTTTACATTAGGTTAGCTAGTACCCAACCGTCTGGCAACGTCTCTGTTAATTTCCACACATGTGGCCAAATTTGTTTGCCGCCAGTGGGAGAAGGGTTGGCCTCGTCATGTCCAATAAACTGGTACGACCCCGCCCTTTAATGGTGACAATTATGGTCTCATGCACTCCCGTTAAGGTAGGTAGGTAGGCATCGGATTGCATTTCTGTTCTTTCCAGTTTGCAACATGCATTTGCTATTACCCCCACTCCCCTGGCCAGTAACATCACCAAGTAAGGCAATGCGGAGTCAAAAAAGGGGTGGATCCGACTCTTCGGTTCAAGGAGTTCTTTCCTGACGACTTACTTCTTGAGTCATCAACTGCCGAGTTCTGTTCGAATTTTTCTTTTCACAGCTTCTTCTTTTCTGCCTCCTTCATTACCTTCAGCACCGTCTTCAATATCGCCGAGATCAAATCGGGCGTCCCGGGGTATCGCCAAGGAGTTCGGCATTGCCGTTTTCGAGACGCCCTACAGGGTCTACGAGAATGCCACTGTGTTCGGAGCCAAGATTGGCGGCAGCAGCACGTCCAACAAGAACTATCAAGTCCTCATCGAGAGTGGCATCCACGCGCGAGAGCGTGGTGAGCCCGACGCCCTCGTCTACTTCGTCTCTTACTTGCTGTGGGCCAACCGCGAGAAGAAAAGCCTGACGTACAGCAGCATGTCGTACACATACGACGACGCCAAGACGGCCTTGTCACAGGGGGCATCGTCATCCTGCCCCTCATCAACCCCGACGGCGTCGCCTTCGACCAAGCCACCGACGCTTGCTGGCGCAAGAATCGCGACCCCGCCAGCGCCAGCATCAGCGACCCCAACACCATCGGCGTCGACCTCAACCGCCCCGGGGGGGGGGGGGGGGGGGGGGGGGGGGGGGGGGGGGGGGGGGGGGGGGGGGGGGGGGGGGGGGGGGGGGGGGGGGGGGGGGGGGGGGGGGGGGGGGGGGGGGGGGGGGGGGGGGGGGGGG
>JAPDFK010000573.1:0-15236 GCA_027569635.1 Lasiosphaeriaceae sp. G1095 | reverse complement strand
GCTTAACCTTTTTCACATTTTGTTTGGTTTTCATACGTGTGGTTTTCCGTTCTTTTTCTCAGGGGGGGGCCCCCGCGTTGGCACCAAGCCTGGGGGTTATGAAAACTGCCGAAGGGGGGGCAAATTTTTTTCGCCCTGTATTAGCCTTAACATCCCCCCCCCCCCCCCCCCCCCATCCCAGACGGATACTCGGACTTGAGAGTGTTCTGTGCATTCAATATCCCAGTTTAGGTATAGACTGCCGCGTAATCCGACGCTTTGCGCTAGCTCCTCGATGCAGTCAGTGTTTGTGGAAATAAATAGAGTATTTGACAGCAGCAGCAACACCAGATTATTAAAGCAACACAGCAGATCCACTCCTTGTCCGCTCGTAACCAAAATCAAACGTCCTAGTACCATGTTTGTTTGTTAAGGTTGGCGGGGTTCGATCCAGTACATATCATCCCAGTTCTTCTCTGCTTCGATGGAGCCAGCCAGGACAGATTAGATCGAATCCATCCATCCATTCGTCCATGCTTGAGCTTATTCCTATGTACCTGCCCTGCCGACCCACTGCGTGGGGCCTAAAACACCAACTGACTGTGGGATGGATTGATTAACAGTTAGCGGCCGGTTTTCCCATCCTCAGTTCGCGGAAAGAGAGTTGCGAGGAGATGGTCTTTTTGCTCGCGGCCCACTGGCCTGGCTGGGGCAGGCAGGCCGCTGATGAAAAAGTACAAATTGGTAGGTTATTTAATAAGCTACAAAGCAACTAGGCTGGCGCTGACCGCAACAACAAATCCTACCATTTCTAATAACATTCTTATTACCCCATTTGGTGTTTCCCGCTACCCAATTACCCCACATGTTCAGGGACATGAACTGACTGAAGTTGGCCATGTGCCCTTCGGACGGACACTAGATTCTTCAAGGCTGACGCCTGAGTGAACAAAGCGTCAGAAAAACAGCTCCATATTATTATTATCTGGTGTCGGGTGTCTACATCTTGTTTTTGCGCCTATTCTTGACGGCGATTATAGGTTTGCTGACGAGGCACAGCCACCCAAAATATCACCTAACCATCTCTGATCAAAAAGCCATCTCAGTCATCACTCGAAAAACATATCCGAATTCATCACAAGTTGATCACATGTTGATCACAAGCTGGACTTTCCGAAATGGATATCTTTTTTTTTTTTTTTTTTCTCTTCATAAAAAAATAAAAAGCCTTGGCATCTTTGAGCATGCCGCATACACTAGAGAGTAAGAATTTAACAACAGTACTGTATCCCTCGAGCCCAAGCCAAAACTGTCGACCCTTCTCTCTCCCCAGGCAATGCCTGCGATAACGATTCAAGAATATGGCTCATATAAACATCCCAACAGCATGAATGAAACAAGTGGTATACGCCAAAATTTCCAACCCCAAATTCTTCACTTCTTCTTCGCCTCATGAACAACCACGATGATCTTATCAACCACGGAGGGATCCGAGAGCTAATAGTTGATTAGCCGGGCACTCTTGAAGCCATAAAGGGGTTTCTCACCGTCGATGTGTCGCCCAACTGGTCCTCCTCGCCGGCCAAGATTTTCCTCAGGATACGCCGCATGATCTTTCCACTCCGCGTCTTGGGGAGATCAGGAACGATGTACACTGCCTTGGGCGCGGCGAAGGGCCCGATGCTCTTGCGGACTTGCAGGATGAACTCTTTCCGGAGCGCATCCGAGACTTCGACCCCTTCCTTAATGGCAACGAACGCATTGACAGCCTGGCCTGTAAGTTCATCCGTTACGCCAACGACCGCCGCCTCGGCAATCGAAGCGTGCTCGATCAGAGCCGCTTCAATCTCAGCCGTGGACAGGCGGTGGCCGCTCACGTTCACCACGTCATCAACACGGCCGCGGATCCAGTAGAAACCATCATGGTCTCGGCCCGCGCCGTCGCCCGTGAACTGCATCACGGTCAGCATAGTTATACTTCGGCGCCAAGACAAGACAATTACTCACATAGTAGCCCTTGTAGACATTGAGGTACGTATCCATGTACCGCTTGTGCGCGCCCCAGACTGTCCGAGCCATGCTCGGCCACGCCTGCTTGAAGGCGAGGACACCCTCGACATCATTACCGTAGACCTCCTCACCGGAAACGGGATCGATGATCGCCGGCTCGATTCCAAAGAACGGGAGCGAAGCGGATCCGGGCTTTGTCGGTGTAACTCCAGCAAGAGGGGTAATGACATTGCAGCCCGTCTCAGTTTGCCAGTACGTCTAATCACACAGCGGTTAGTCAGGAAGACGAGGCGGATGCTGTGTGGGCGCCAAAACTTACATCAACAATTTGCGCCTCCTCCCTGCCCACGATCTCAAAGTACCACTTCCAGACCTCGGCAGCGATGGGCTCACCGACGGACCCCAAAACTCTCAGATGCTTCATCTCGTTCCTGACATGGTGGTTTCCTGCTCGCTTGAGCAGTCGCAGAGCAGTAGGCGCAACATAGAACTGTGTGACCTTGTGCTTATCAATAATGTCCCAGTAGCGCGAGAAGTTGGGATACGCCGGGGTGCCCTCAAAAACCACGGTCGAGACGCCGAGAAGAAGCGGCGCATACACAACGTAGGTGTGCCCCGTGATCCAGCCGACATCACCTCCGCAGAAAAAACGATCTCCGTCGTGGATGTCGAAGACGTACTTGCCCGTCACTGCGGCACCCAAAAGATAGCCGCCCGTGGTGTGCATGACGCCCTTGGGCTTTCCTGTGGACCCGGAGGTGTACAGGAGGAACAGGGGGTCCTCCGAGTTGACGGGCTCCGGGGCGATGTATGAAGGCCACTTGTCGACCTCCTCGTGCCACCAGTAGTCGCGACCCTGGGTCCAGGGAACATCGGCGCCGGTGCGCTTGTAGACAAGCACGTGGCTGACGTCAGGGCACTGCTTGAGCGCATCGTCCACAATCTTCTTGGTTCCAATTAGCTTTCCGCCACGCTTGCCCTCGTCCGTGGTGATGACGACCTTGGACCGTGCATCGATGACACGGTCGCGTAGAGAGTCGGCCGAGAAACCGGCAAAGACGACGGAGTGGACGGCGCCAATTCTGCTGCAGGCCAGGAAAGCAATAAGGGCCTCGGGGATCATGGGCAGGTAGATGGCTACCGTGTCTCCCTTGCGCACACCCATCTGCTTCAGGACATAGGCCGTCTTGGAGACCTCGCGCAGGAGCTCGCCATACGTCACGGTCCGGCCGTCGGTGGGCTCATCAGCCTCGTAGATGATAGCAACCTTGTTGGGATCCTTGAATGCGTGGCGATCAACGCAGTTGTACGAGGCATTGAGCTCTCCCTCCAAGAACCAGGCATTGTCGCCGGCTTCGAGGGAGCCGCTGTGCACCGTCTGGAAGTCCTTGGACCAAGTCAGGAGCTCGCGCGCCAGTCGCCCCCAGAACTCGTTGGGCTCTGTGATGGACTCTTTGTAGAGTTGCTGGTACTCCTCGATGCCTGGCAGCGAAAAACGCAGCGTGTTAGCCCCATGGCTGCAACGTCGTCCGTCCCACGGCAGTAAAGTAGGTAGGTAGAGCACTCTCTGACCCGCCGCCTGGCCAGGCTAAAAAAGAAAGGGAGAAAGGAGTCGATATTTGCTTACCACTCAAGTGAGGCTTGCTCGGATGCTCTGCCGTATCCAAGTTAGTCTCGTCCAGCTTCTGCGTTTGGCTAAGGTTTGTTCCTTTGGTCCAGATGCCCCGCACCCGCACCCCACTCTCACTCCAACACTTGGCGCATGGTCACACAGGGGTAGGTAGACATACTGTCCAGCATCTTCTGGGGAGGGTCTGCAAGCAAAGCACAAAAAGCACGTTAGTTAGCTTGCATCACGCCATGGCGGCAGCCATGGAATCAACAGCCAATTGAGCGCTGGTGGAGGATTCTGGCTTACGAAATGTGTCAACTTCATGAGCCTCGGCGACCACAGGGACCTTGGGAGGCTGGTTGGGAGCTTGGTCGGCCATGGTCTTCGTGTGTGTCGAGGGGTTGAGCGGGGCGGGGTCGTTGCTGTTTGTTATCCGTTGATAAGGGGGGGGGAGGCGCGAGGCCTGGGATGGTTCGAGTTTGTCGCGAGCCTGGGCAAAGGCAGCAGTGCTGGTGGAATCGAACAGCAATCGATCCTGGAACGACGGGTCGTGGTTGTGCAGGTAGGTAGAAATATGACTCGAGAGGGGAGGGAAGGAGAGGGGAGAGTGAAAGGCAGAGGGAGAGGGAGAGGGAGAGGGAGAGGGAGAGGGAGAGGAGGGAGACACGGGTCAAGTAGTCAAAAACGTCAAGCAAGTCTGCCCGGCTGCTGGAATAATGTTGGGGGTGAAATAAAAGCCCGGGGTCGCTTTTGTATTATGGCAGAAGTCGAAAACGAAGCATACCCGCCTGGATGGGAAAGATGCATGGATGATGGGTGCAGCAATTCGATGCTTGGAGGGGTAAGTGGGCTCGTTTCTCCCCACCGTAGGACCGGACCGGAGCTTGTACTGCTACAACATGGGCTGCGACCAAGCTGTGGATTTCCATCCGCCCGACCGTCCGACGAGGAACCCCGGCCAGCCATGTCACCATTGTTGGAGCTCGTCTGCCGGAATGGGCCATGCCCCTTAGTTCTTCTTCCTCCTCCTACTAGCGGAAGGGTCTCGGGTGAGAATGGGGCCCCAGTCGGTTGCGCGAATATCAAAGAAGCTCCAGATAGTACTATGAATGGGTGGAATCCCAGACAGCGCTGCAGCAGGCAGGCAGTTGTAGTAGTCGTACATGGTGCGGAAATCCCCAGTGAGGCTCTTCCCTGGCACGGTGATTTGTTGGAATAATCGAGAGTCATGACAGCTTCTTGTCGTCGTCTGCTCCTCCAACCAAAGAGTTGCTGCTGAGGGTGGATACGTCCATCTTCGGGACCCATGACCCGTCAGCAGGGTTCACTCACCTAACCTGAAATCTGTGTACATGTACTCTATTCAGGCATGGCCAATATGGGTGGATGATCAAGGTCCCAGCCAAAGAGGCTTTTCCACTCCTGAGCAGGACTGGTGAAACCCTTCTTCTCACCTTTAAATCCGACATGCTGTGTTGCGGATACTGCCCAATCAGGGCAGGGGACGTCATTTGCTACATGTTCCCTGTAACCAGTATATCCGTTCGGTGTTTCTATGCTGTGTGTTGTGTCCAGTGTGGTGTCCAGTGTGGTGTCCAGTGTGGTGTCCAGTGTGGTGTCCAGTGTTGTGTCTTCTGCCCAACACCCCGAGAGATGCATAGGAAATGAGGCATCCAAGGACATGGAAGGATTGGCCCAATGAAACACCATTGCTGATGGCCGCCAATATCAGAGCCTCTTTGGCAAAATGGAACCTAGCGTGGACCGAGAATTTGGAGGTGACAGTTAATTAGGACCGCGTGGTTTTGGCCGGCTGGCTAATCAGGGAGCCTTCCAGGGAGTCGACGGGATGCCCTGGATGGATGCAAGCACGGCAAGAACCAAAACCCAAGCCCAAGCCCCCAAAGAATGCTTGAATCAGCCACTCTCACCATGACCCGGCAGCCTCCCGTAAGAGCCATATTATACCGCAGTATCCTCTTGTTTAGCAGCAGCCCAGCCTGAGCCATATCAGCCGTCTTTAAGCGAGCGCCTCAGTTTATTGCAGCCCTGTCCTGCCGGCAAGCACAGAGAAATCCCAACCCACCTAGGTAGGTACCTATGTTTGTGACAAATCGTTCTCATGCATCATCTTTACAATTTAGAGGTAGAGGGAACCGCAACAAGATAAAATGGAGGCTTTTTTTTTTAATGCTACAGTACATACACACATGGACGTTACCTGTCGTAGACCTATACATAGTATACCCCCCTGGTGAAGAACCGCTATACTACTCTAGCTTCCCCTGGTGCTCCTATGCTACCTGTGGTGTAGCGTATGATTTAGCCAAGCTAAGCATGTAACAGCGCCGCTCGAATGACCAGCGTGCCCCATACCAGTACAAACAGTCCATACCCAAGTTGCCAAGTAAGCCAAGGTACGTCGTAAGGGTACTGATGTCTGTATTGTACCTGTATGTACTTCCCCGCATTGCCTTCCCCCGCCTTTCCCCGATCTCGAGTTTTGTTGCTCCCGGAGTGCGGACCTACCAACCAACCTACCCTGCTCTCTCTGTCTCCAGTGCATGTACATGTACTCACTCACCCAAGCATCCTCTATACGTATAGCAAGAAGAAAAGGAGGTTTGGGGGAAGGTGACGGAGGAGGCGTCGAGGGGTGGCGTGATGCCCAAGGCAATCGTTTCTTTCTCCAACAAGAAACCGCCCAGGCTCGAACAAAGAAATGATCGGCCAAGAAAAGAAGGATCGTGACCAACTCCAAACCAACTGCCCAGCGAAGCCTTAGCGCATCGTGATGGCGACAGTTCCGTTACATGAATATGTGAAGGGAGACCACCAGAAAAGCCGAGCAGCCGTCAAGATACCCACAAACCACCTGGACAAGCCAACCTTGGAGAGGAGCTGGGTCGTGTGCATGTACCCATACGTATAGATAGAACGTGTTTTTCTGGCTGGCATGCTCTCCGCCCTATGCAAGGCATACGTAGGTAGCGACGTACATGTACATACCAAACCAGGGTGAGGCGGCGGCGAGGTGGGATGACAGTTCGGGATCCCAAATGTCAATATTGACACTATTCAAAAAAAAAAAAAAAAAAAAAAAGCAACCTAACGTTTGTTCCTGGTTTCCGGGGACCAAGGGAGGACCTTGGTGAACGCCAATCACCTACCTCGGGTATTGAAAGCGCCGCGAGTGGCAAAAGGTAACCCGTCAACCCGTCAACCCGTACTCGCTCAGGTTCGGCGGGGCAGGGGCAGCACCCCTGATTTCCAACCCCTCATGCTGAACTTCTTGACAGGGGTTCTCTTACTTGCTCTGTTCTGCTCTGCTCTGCTCTGGGGGTCTGGCTGGGGGAGCATCCATTCCTCCATTATCAGTACCCCCCTTCCTCCGCCGCGGCGCCTAACGGTGGTGATAAAGCACGCAGCACCACCACGGCGTGGCAACCTACCAGCCTGCCAACCTCACGCTGGACCAGGCGCTGTCAGGTTTCCCTTGGGTTCTAGACCGCTAGCGGTCACCTGTCTCTTGACCCCACTCTGGACAGAAGGAAGACGATGTTTGCCAAGGTTGGCGCCTTCAGCGGGGTTAGGCTAGGTACTTAAGTATACACCTTATGTATACGTACCTACCTACCTACCTAACCTACTACCTACTTCAAGGTCCAACGGCAGTGAAATTGTACGTACAGTACCTAGGTATCTTATCTGGGAGGGTGTCTCGTCATCATCTTTGCAGCTCGGAGAGACCGGTAGGCTACGGCGTGTTAAGTCGATGAACCGGGCAGACTGGTTTTTCCTTTTCTTCTACTTCCGGGCTCTCGGGATGTTTGGCTGTCTGTCAATGACATACCTATTTCCCGAGTACCAGATTTACCGCCAGTTGTGATTCATCCCAGTGATTACGAGTACAGGGCATGATAAGATTATGGGGTATAATAGTTATATGTGTACGAGGGTCCAAGGATATCGACTTCTTCCAATTTCTTCCCCAGCATATGTCTGTCTCATTTCCTATACACCAAAACATCTTCTCTCCAAACCCCCCTACTGTCCGTATCTCTGCTTCCCCTTATTGGTACACCGAAGCCGTCCCATCATCCTCCCCAAACTGAGCAGTAGATAAATTATAAAGAACCGAAGAAGAATAAGTTGAAAAAAAGAAACCAGTGCAAGGCATAAAGGAAAGGTCTTGTTCGCATCTGACATAATGAGCTATTCGCTTGCGCACCGCACCGCCGCTCTGAGAGTGTAGTGTCCTGAGCAGATCTTGTCAAAAGAATAAAATGCAGCCTCCCGCCCTCCCTTCCTCCGACTTATTTGGAATATTTTGTGGCTGCGCACGCCGGGGGTCATGTCAGAGAAAGGAAGAAAAAGAACATCGGAAGCATGTAGCAGTAAAGGTCCTGAACTCCTCGTCGCAAATGGTAAAACAGAACGGGAAGAGAAAGAAAGAAACGCGGGGGGGGATATAATCACATGAGCTAAAAGAAAATGCACCGCCCAAGACGAAGAGAGGGGAAAATGGATCCGATACGGGGCGGCGGCAGCCATAGCGCAAAGAGAAAAACAGCCGTCGCCGAGAGAAAAACCACTGTCCAGCCCAGAAGCGTGTTCGGGAAGAGTCTGCCCCCCTAGAAGCAGTTGAGGCTGCCCTTCTTCTTCTTCTTGGAGATGGTATTCATACGCTCCTCGAGATGAGCGCGCGCGATTTCGGCATCGCGCCGTTTCCTGCGCTCTTCCTCGACCTGCTGCAGACTCCAGCGGTTGTCCTGTTGCGGCTTGTCTTTGAGCTCCTTGAGCTCCCCCTCGAGCTCGCTCGCTCGCCGACGCCAAGCATCGCAGTCTGCCTTGATCTTGTTTTGTTGTCGTTCCAGATCCGTCAGCGCCTCTTCGAGCGTGGCCGTCAGCTGCTTCTCGGCCTTCAGGTGCTTGTCGATCAGCCTGATACGTGCTTCCTGGTCCTCCTGGATCTGGGAAATATTGATGTCCTTGCTGGCCGGGCGAGCCGTGGGCGAGCCGGGCACTCCGTTGGCTCCCGAGCTCCCAGAGGGCAAAGGCGGAAGAGGGATGGCGGGAGGGGGCGATGGGAGAGACGCGACAGATGCGCTCTTGCGCAGATGCGAGTTGATCGAGTTGGACCGTTGGGGACTGTCAGCTACAGCCATGCCGTCGTACTTGGCCTGTGACGCGTTAGCGCTGAGGTGACCGAAATGAGCTTCTTCCCAAAGTACCTGAAGAGAGGCGTATTCCTCCTTGATGGTTGCCAGCTCTGATTGCAACCTCGCTCTAGCTGCGTTCGCCTCTTCCAGCTTCGCGTGGCGTTCGCTCTGCAAGGTAGAGAGCCGGTTGTTTGTAAGCTGAGCCTGGTCGAAATTGCTGGCCAGTTGGTCCTCAAGCTCCTCGACAAGACGCGAGTTCTTCTGGTTCGTGGTCTGGAGTTCGACTACCTTCTTCTTGACCAACGCAACTTGCTCCTTGACCGGGTGGGGGTTCTTAGACCTCTCCCCCTCTGCAGCAAGCACTTCTGTCAAGGTCGCCCTAACAGCTTCGAGATCGCGAACGACCGTGTCGTTTATGCTAGTAAGATCCGCCACATGTTGCTCGAGCTCCTTCCGTTTGTTCTGTTCTTGGACTAGTGCCTTCTGATCCGCGACCAGGTCGTCGATGCGCTCTGTAATCTTCTCAACACTGACATCTAAGCCAAGAGCAAATGCCACCTGAGTGGCGACCTTCATGAGATCTTCGTGGGCTTCAGTGAGATCGCCTTCAAGAAGTCTGAGTTGGTTGGCGTGCTCGGCCTTGAGAGTTGTTAGGTGAGAGTCGCGTTCTTGCTTGGAAACAGCCTGGACATCCTCAAGCTCCCTGGCGTGCTTTTCTTGGAGCTCATAGAGGCTATCTTGGAGAATCCTGACTGTGCGCTCGTGCTCGGCCATCTGATCGTCGAGCTTCGCTATCAGCTGCTTGTGGGTATCTACCTCTGTCGAAGCAAGGTCCCGGTTTCTAGCGGCCATTTGGAGAAGAGCTTTGGTCGCGGTGAGCTGTTCCTGGAGTTCTGCATGCTTTGCCGAGTTTTCGTGAATGATTGCCTTGTACTCGTCGATTTCAGTTCGGAGGAAGTCGATCAGCTTCTGCTGCTTGATCTCGGCCTCTCTAGCCTCCTGCTCATCCTCTGGCTTCTTCTGCTCGAGTTCGGCAATCTGGGCGCTGAAGGACGCAACCTGTGCCTCTAGTCCTCCGATGGTCTTCTTCATGTCTACTTCGGCAGCTTGCATATTTTGCAACGCCTTGCTGTGCTTGTCTTCCCAGCTGGCAAGTTCAGCCTCAAGCTCCGAAACCCGTTTCGTTTGCGCTTCCAGCTTCTCCAACGACTCTTCAGAAGCCCCAGTGGCAGATACTTCTGTTGGCACAGGGACCTGCCTCAACGACTCGTGCAGCTCAGACACTTGAACTTGAAGTTCTCTCTCGCGGACTGCGTGGGTTTCTTGAAGTGTCTTCATCTGCTTCTCGCTCTTCTCGAGTTGCTCGCGGAGATTGGACACAACGGCCATATCCATGGGAGACGCTTTTAAGCTAGATCGCTCGCGAGTTAGGCCCGAGATTATGGTCATCTTCGTCTCCATCTCCTTCTTGGCTGATGCAACATCCACTTCGAGTTCCTGAATTCGCTCGGCTCGAGCGTGCAGCTCATGCATGGCGGCATTCAAGTTGAGTTCGAAATTCTGCATCACATCTGGCTGGTTTTCAAAGTTCTCTGCAGCGATGTTACGGAGCGAGGCAAACGATCGATGAGCTCGGTCAATGATCATGACGTTCTGACTCGACTTGCGACGGATCACCGGAGTGCTGCCGCGCGGCGACGAGGCTTCAGTGTTGGCGGCCTGTGCTTTGGCGACCTCCGTCTTCAGCTCTTCTACCATGTCGAGCGTCTCTTGATGTTTCTCCTCCAGCTGGGCATAACGTTCTGCTAGCTCCCGTTCTGCAGAGGCCTTCTCCGCAGCCATGGACTTTAGCCGATCGAGCTCGGAAGCAATTGTATGAGTGCCGTTGTGCTCGACCGGAGACGAGGGATGGGATCCCGACCTCGGCACTGCTGTCTCGGCATCAGAGCTATCAAGCACAGTGGCAGGAGACTCCATGGCTGATGACAACTCGGACGAGAGCGACCGCGACGACGAGAACTGTGTTCCGTCTCTCGTCTCATTAGACCTAGCATCCGATAAAAATGACTGTGGTCTTGTCTGGAAGGGCGATGTCACCGAGAGCAACGAGTCGCGTTGTCGGCCGGGGTGCCTTGCCTCGTCCACCGCATCTTGGAGCTCCGCCAATGCTCGGAGAGCCTCCTCATACTTGGAATGGAGATTGCCAAACTCGTTGACTGTAACCTCGTGTTCAACCCGCAGATCAAAAAGTTCCTGGGTAACGGACTCGAGCTTATCTGCGACAAACTTGGTCTGCGCTGGACTTGCAGGGTAGTCAGTCGCGTCGTGTCCGTCAAGTAGGTCGGCCTGCGATGCCTTTGGGGTTGCTTCCCTCGCAATCTGTTGGTCATAGGACGACAGTTCAGCACCCTCTTCTTCCAGGATGTCCTCCTCGCCGCTCTCCGGGATAGCATCCTCCATGTGGCTCATGCGACTGGCATGGCTGGCATGGCTTTGGCTGCGTGAGTGGTCGGCCAAGTTCCGACTGGCTGTCCGCCTGTGGCCCGCGCCGTTGCTCATTCCGAGCTCGGGCTCGGGAGCGGGCGTGTCCTGCTGGATGTGATCGAGCTCGTACAGGAGTGAGTCTAATTTCCCGAGACTGCGCTGTCGCTCGACCACCTGCTCCAGGCGGTCAATCTCGCGCTGCATCAGCTCTGCGTCCTGGTCCGCCTCGGCAAGGCGCTCCTCGAGAGTTGAAATGTAGTCTTCGCAGGCGGCCTCGTTCTCGCGCACACGCGAGATCTCCTTTCGCAGTTCCATGATGATGGTGGCATTCTTCTCTTCGCCTGACGTATGGCCATCCAGCTTAGCCTCGAGGTCGTGCAGATAGTTCTCGGTGCTCGCCTCGCGGTCCATTAGCTTTTGCAGTCTGGCCTGAAGCTGGTTAGTGATGGTCTCGGAGTAGGCGCATTTGGTCTCCTTCTCGAGCAGCGAGGTCTCCGTGTTGGAAAGAGTTGCGCGGGTGCTGGCGAGAGACTGCTCGAGGGATTGGATCGTCTTCTCATACTCAAGCACGACCTGTTCCACGGCCTGAGCGAAGCTGTTGGAGCGATTTAGCCGCTCCGTGGCGCTGTCGCCCAGGCTGTCCTCGTGGTGCTGGTTCTCAGCGAGCTCATTATCCCGGGCCTTTGCCATCTCGGCAATCAGCTTCGCGTGGCGCTGGCCCAGGGCCGTGTAGTTTTCTTGGGCATCCAATAGCTGGTTCTGGAGCTCGACCTCCCGCCCGTTGTGTCGCTCGGACCTCTCGCCTCCTGCGGCCAGGGTGCGTCGCTCGCCCCCGCCCCGTTCTGCACTCCGGATCTGCTCGCGCAGGAATGACACCTCGGCCTTCAGGCGGTCGATTATGGCCTGCTTGTCGCCCTCCTCCACCTGCTGGATCCGAGGCTTGCTCTGGATCGCTCGGGCCCTCTGCGCATATTGCACCGTGTTTACCGTCTCGCTGAGGTGGAATTCGGCCGACGTCACGCATGCGATCATGTACGTGATGGCGTTTCCGCCCAGCGAGTCCTGGAGCAGCCGTGTGAGCTTCGAGTCTCGGTACGACACGTGCGATCCGGCCTGGCGCGACGACAGCTGCGAGATGACTTTGCCCAGCGATGCCAGCCCGGCGTTGATAGCGATGCCTTCCTTGGCCCGCTCCCCCTGCGCGCCCGTGTTTTTGAGACGCTCGCTGCCGGCTAAATCCACAAAGTGCAGTTTGCTGTCAGTGGTGACCCAAGTTTCGCTTCCCGTCATGGCCTCGAGCGGAACCGAAAAGCGCTTCTCGGCGCCTTGGGCCGTCTGCAGCTTGCTCTTCCGCTGTACCAGATTTAGACTGAAGACGGCATGCGAACGTGACGACCTTGCATTTATCGCCGTCGCGTCTGTTTGCCGGAGGGTGGACCCCTGGTTTAATGCGTTCATCAGGTCTTCCACCGAGTTGATCTCTACCTGTCGCAAGCCTGTGAGAATGATGTTGCCCTTGACGTCTTCGCGGATTGTGACGGTGCCCCGTTCATGCGCCGGTACGTGTTCCGGTATCAAGAGATCTCTCAGTTGCTCGTTGTATATCTCGACGTACGTTGCTCTCAGGCTCCAGTTTTTCTCTCCTCGCGGGGCCGTCGCAGGCTGGGTCGAGTACCGCGAGGGTGCACGTAGCTGCGACATGGAACTCCGGTTCGGGTTCCCCTTGGGACCTTCCAGCTTCTCGAACAGGGCGGTTGCGGCGCGGGGGACAACGCCCATAAGCTCCATGTCTTCCTGCTCGGCAGGGCCAGACGTGCCCATTGTGTACGACTTGCCAGCGCCCGACTGGCCGTAGGCGAGAAGGGATACATTGTATCCCTGGGTGAACACGCTCACCGAGTCCTCAAGATAGTCCCAAATCCCAGCCTGGTCAACCTCGGGGCCGAAAACTCTGTCAAAGACAAAAAGCTTGCGTCCCTGGGGCGAGTCGATAGACAGGTTCGTTTCCGACTGGACTTGGACAATGGACCGCTGGAAGCGCTGGGGGATGAGGTCAAAGCCTGGGTCGGTGGAGTTAAGGGGCGGGCGAACGCGAACGACTGCAGAGCGAGAAAGATGGTCTTGTCAGACGGGGGCTGTCCAGGCAGTGACACGCGACATGCTGGGGACAGAGGTAATGCCATGCGCGTGCGTATATAGGAAGGTAGGTACGCAAGTTCACTTACCAACTCTAACCGACGTCTTGGTGTCTTCATCTGATGCTCTGCTGCCTCCGCCGGCCTTGCTGGTCATGCTCATACGACTATTGCTTCGCGGCGCTGGGCGGACCATGGCGCTCAGTGGCCGCTGGGGCAGTGTGCCTGGCGAAGCTGGCGGCGAGCTCGAGCTCGCCATGTCGGCAGGCTAATAATGGGCGTGGAGCTCGTTAAGTAGGTAGGTCTGGGCCGGCTGTCTGAGTCGAGACTCGAATTGGCGTCGCGGACGGGCCACTTTCTCTCTTTTTCCAAGCTGCTGGGCACCTCGCTGGGCCAATGATGAATAGTATGACGGCACACAAGGCCCGGCTGTTTGGAATGAATGCCCACCGAAAAAAAGGCAGATTCAACAGCAGCGGCCCCGCGAGGAGGGTTTATGCTTCCTCTCCCACAGGCGTCATATGTCCCAGTCTCAGAAACGAGGATTTTCCTGTCTTGTCGCGCGGGTATTCTTGGGGAAAATGCTGGGCTTGGGGCGATTGGGGGATCCCTTGTTTATTTGATTGCGCCGACCAGGGTGGCGCAAATTACAAACGCGTCCCCTGAACGGGGTCTTGGGAGCGCTGATTGGGGATCCCTCGATAAAGTTAGGTTGACACGAACAAGCAGGGCAGGGCACCGAGGCAAGGTATGCTGTAATCTGTTCGGGGACTGTATGGAAGGTGCTGTGCAACCCCTATAGGCAGCCAGCTAAGCACTGAAACGCGAGCTCACGATGTTGAGTGGAAGTCGTTTGGGGGCAATCAATGGAAGGGCAGGTAGTGTGTGCGATGGGGGGGGGGGGATGAACGTGAGAGCGAGCGCGCGGAACGTCTCTTAGAGTTGAACTAGAATACCGCGGTAAAGTCTTCTAGAACACGCGGACGGAAAATTCAGAAGAAGAAAAGGGAACAAGACTGTGCGGCCGTGCGAATCTACTCTCTCCAACCAACCTAGGTAAAATACCTACCTATACTCTACTCTCTCGAGCGCCAACGATGGTGTCAGTGCCGCGGCGAGGCTCGAGGAGGGGGGATGGACCTGCTGGGCTTTCGCAGTAAACTTTGAAGATGTCTATGCGGGCTCTAGCTTCTGTTGTGCACGGCTGCATCCTCGATCGGGCTAGTCAGACAGCCAATGCGTCCGATAACTCAGACGAACACCCCCTTTCTGGGAAGGCACTCCCTGTTTGCCAGTCCACTTCTCCAACCTCGGGTTGTCTGGCGCCATCAAGCCCGCTATGGCTGGTGGCTGACAAAAGCCCAAAGTCCAAAGCCGAACTTGGAAGGCACAACGCTTTTGAGAAAGCCAACATTGGATTGAATTCGCCCCACTGCTAGGTTTGCGTGGCGATCAACTGATCGTTGCATCTCAAGACTCAACGTCTCGGCCCCTCGGTGTTGTTGGGTCGTCGCATCGCTTCCATCAGTGCTGCTTTGGGTTCAGGGGTGCAGCAAAGAAACCCCCCCCCCCCCCCTTCCAAGAACCATCCCGATGTGAATGGACAGGATGAATTTAGCGGCACTGGGATTGACCAGTCAAGGCCGTTCAAAGACGCAAACTGCAAAGTTCATCTGCAGGCAGTTTGATCCAGGCACAGCACCCCCCAAAAAAAAAATCAACGACAAGGCCCGGGGGGGGGGGGGGGGGGGGGGGGGGGGGGGGGGGGGGGGGGGGGGGGGGGGGGGGGGGGGGGGGGGGGGGGGGGGGGGGGGGGGGGGGGGGGGGGGGGGGGGGGGGGGGGGGGGGGGGGGG
>JAPDFK010000572.1:0-15474 GCA_027569635.1 Lasiosphaeriaceae sp. G1095 | reverse complement strand
GTTTTTATATTGGTTTGGGAACTATCTTTTTATTATATGGGTTTGGGCTGGTTGGGCCGCGGTTTTTAGCCACTGTTTGGGTGGTTGTCTATCGGTATCGTGTTGGCTAACCCCCAACCCCAAAAAAAAAACCCCCCCCCCCCCAAAAAAAAAAAAAAACAATAAAAAAAAAAAAAAACCAAACCCCCCCCCCCCCCCCCCAAAAAAAAAAAAAAAAAAAAAAAAAAAAAGAAAACTACTTACAATGATATTCTTCAGCGCAACAAACACACTCGGCACTGAGACAATCGCAATGGTAGTGTCGTCGGTAGAGTTCTTCAAAAGATACTGGGCGAACTCGCCGGCCGTCTTATCATCATACTATTTTTTATCATCAGCATCATTTCCCGTCCTCGTACCCCCCTCTACCTATTCTCTCACATCCCCTGTTTCCTCAAAGAAAACCAAACCCCAAAAAGAAGAAGAAAAATAAAAAGAAAACTTACCCAAAACTGGCTCTTGTTCCAATCCTCAACAAACGTGTCCATCGACAGCGGGACATACTCCAAGCGGCGTTGCTCGGCCTCGAGCTCGAGCTTGGCAAACTCTTGCTCGCGGGCGTCGCGCTCGGCGTAGAATGCTTTAAGGGCACTGAGGGCGCCAGAGGAGAGGGAGCTGTTACTTGAATGTCAAAAATCTTGCTTTTCAAAAAAAAAAACCCCCCCAAGAATTGTATTGGGATTTGTTGCGGAAAGCTAAAACTTACATGTCCTCATCATCGCTGCTATTATGCTTTATGGTCATTGTAAATTGGGCATTCAGCAGCGAAAATCTCGCTGCGCTGTGTATTGTTGTGTGGTTTTGTGAAGTAAAATGCCTGAATGAATGAATCGGTTGGCTCGTTTGGGCGAGAGTCAGAGGCAAAAATTTTGTGGGTTGCCTTTCAGGTTCCGAGGCAATTGATTGGCATCAAATAATAGACGATAACGCCCCCGCAACATGCCTCTACAATACCGCGGGTCTCGCCATCTATGCTGTCGACACAAAAACTTGACAACTTTTTTGCATTTTCTAAAAGCCGGAAATCCTCGTATTCAATAAGGAAACTGTCTCTAACTACATATGTACACTTCTACAAGGTGTCAATGTGCAACCTTCTACTGATCGTCCAGCACATGGATGTATTTCTTCTCTTCCCTCTTCTCCTTCTCCGTCGCTGGCGGCAGATCGTAGAATGAAGAGCTCCGGAAACCTTGCTTTGGGAGTGTCAGTTTTGACCCGTGAAGAAGACGAAGTGCTGTGCTTACCAGATAATGATAGGTGAACTTGCTAATGTCGCCGGGCACAATGCCGAGGTCCTTGAACGTCTTGGCTGACTCGTCAATAACCTGGTCGTGGAACTCCCGCTCAACCTGATCGGCAGAAAGCATGGGCCACCACAGAGCCTTGTTTAATATCCCAGCTGCCGGCTTCAGGATCACCTTGGGGATGTTTATGTGTCTCCGCTTCTTAAAGATTTCCCGGTCTACTATCTCGGCGATCTCGGCCGTCGAGTAGTTCTTAGGCCCGTACAGCTCATATGTCTGGGATACGGTGGTATCGTCGTAGAGCATCACCTCTAGCGCCTCACCAACATCAATGACCTGCAGTCTTCGTTAGAATTCAAGGGCCATCCAGGGGGTTTTAGCGCTGTACATACGTGGACAGGCCAGTACCGCTCCTGCATGTGGTTCGCTGTGAACAAGTTGGTCACGCCGGCAAGCTTGAGCAGCAGGTTGTCCTCGAAACCAAACATCGGGGCGGGCCTGACAATTGTGGTTTCAGGAAAGATAGACCGAACTGCTTTCTCTCCACGGGCCTGGCAATAAAGTTAGACGGTTCTTCCGCTTTCCACTGTTCGTCAGGGGTAGCTACCTTGGTGGCGTAGAATTCGGAAGGCGACGCCTCATCGATGCTGTGAGACGAGACATGGATGAACCGGTCCACATCATACTTTGCAACAGCCTCTGCGATACGCTCGGCGGATTCGACATGGACATCCTCCAGGGAGAAATTCCTTGCGCCTGTTAGTTCCTGCCATTCCCACAACACCCACGGGGCCCGCCAACTCACTTGGTAGGATAGTCTCGGCCGACCAAATTGTAGACCACATCGGAATGTCTTACGCTCTCCTCGATTGACTGGGTGTTGCGGAGGTCGTATTCCTGACACCATCGATTAGCAGGCCGCACCTCTTGGAGGGCTGTGTTATCCTGGAAGCCTCACCATGAACACAACTCGACCCAGATCACCAGTGACCTTCAGATGGCGCTTGGTCATCTCCTCCCTGTATGGAATAACGACCGTGCATCCTTGTCTCGCTGTGAAGACGTGTGTAAGCCCAGGTGGTGAAAGGCCTCGAGGAGGAGGAGGAGGATGGACGGATTCAGCGCACCAAGTCGGTTGACGATGTAGCGGCCCAGGGCGCCCGTTGCGCCAAATACAGTCGCAGTATGGCCCCCGAGGGAAGAACTATATGAGTGTCAGAGTGGGCGTCGGTGATGTAGCAAGGACGAGGAGAGAGCAAAAGACGGACCGGCCTCCTTGGGTGCGGATGATGGGCTTGCCGGTGCGCGTGATGACCACGTCGGACAGTGCCCGTCGCTGGAACGCGCCCCTGGCGATTTTCGGGGTCGACCGCACCGCGATCGGCAGGGAAGCCATTCTTGCAGGTCGTGGGTCGCAAGAAGCGCTGTGTCCCTCTCAATTGACGTTTGAATTGGACGCTGGCGAGCTCCCTCGTTGAAGTCCAAGTCCCAGGTCAAGTTGACGATGGCTCAAAGCTCCGGCCCACTCGTCCCGCCCTGGGGGCTCTCTCCCAGCCAATCACGTGTGGGCTATTGTTGAGACCCCACAGGGCACGCCCCAGGCTGAGCTGAGCTAAGGTATTCCGTACCTAAAGGTACGTACCGTCAGTACGGCAGGCTGCCCTGCCACCGCGTCAATCAGGAACAGCTTCAGGTACCTTCCCTGTCCCGGCTTTCACCTCAGCCAACATCGCGAATCCAACCAAACATCCGCCCTCGCACCACCCATCGACCGATCTACGGACTACCAACAGAGTAATACGAATCCTTCCAAATTTCGCTGCTGCCACATTTCACCAGATCCCCCACAACGCACTGTCGGGCTGCGAAGATGAACGTCGACACCATCTCCGACTTCCTGGCCGAGCAGCGGGATACCGCCCCCGAGGAGCTCCAGCCTCTGGTGCTCGAATTCGAGACTCTGTGGGAGCGCAAGCTGTGGCATCAGCTCACCAACGAGTTGATCGAATTCTTCAACAAACCCGGCAGCGCCCCGCAGCGTTTACAGTTCTACAAGGTCTTCATCCTCAAGTTCGCTGATAAGATCAACCAACTTAAGCTTGTCGACCTGGCCCTCAAGGCCGCAACACAATGTAGAGGTAGGCCTACTCACCAGTATTTGAAGCGAAGAGGAGAGTAACTAACATGGCCCCGTCGTAGACAACCAGGAGCGGCTCTCCTTCATGGAGGCGGTAGCCAAGAAGGTAGACCACGAAGACTCGCAGGATGCCCTGGTATTCGCCACCATCGCCGTGGCGCGGGTCCGGCTCGACCTACAGGACCTCGACGGCGCGCAAAAGGACCTACAACGGGCGGAGCGGGTGTTGGATGGGTTCGATGCGGTCGAGACGATCGTGCACGCTGCCTTTTACGGCGCCAACGCCGACTACTACCAGGCGAAGATGGACTTTGGGTCGTATTACCGCAACGCACTGCTGTACCTCGCCTGTATTGATATCAAGCAGCTCTCTGCGGCGGAGCGGCGGTTGCGCGCGTACGACCTGAGCGTGGCGGCGCTGGTCAGCGCCTCCATCTATAACTTTGGCGAGCTGCTGCTGCACCCGATACTGGATACGCTGGTGGAACCCGCCGCCGACGGCAGCGGCGACCTCAAGTGGCTGCGCGAGCTGCTGTTCGCTTTCAACCGCGGCGACCTGGTCGCGTACGACACGCTGGTTAACTACATCGAGGCCAACCCACTGCTGGCCAAGCACAGCCGGCAGCTGCGCGAGAAGATCTACCTGGCGGCACTAACCGAGGCCGTGTTCCGGCGCCCGCCGCACGATCGCACCATGACTTTCGACACCATCGCCGCCGAGACTAAGGTGCGCCCAGACGAGATCGAGCACCTCATCATGAAGGCTCTCAGCTTGGGTCTGCTGCGCGGCACCATCGACCAGGTAGACGAGGTGGCGCACATCAACTGGGTCCAGCCCAAGGTCCTCGACATGAAGCAGATTGAGAACATGCGCCAGCGGCTAAAGGACTGGGACTTGAGCGTCAACCAGCTCGGCAACTGGATCGAAAGCAAGGGGCAGGATGTATGGGCGGCATGAGCGCGTTGAGCAAAGGCGAAAAGAAGAGGAACCAGTAGGCAGAAACAGCTGCCTTGTACACTACTACGCGTAATAGACGACACAGCAGAATATCTGTCTATGACAAACCTGGGTATGAATAAGCCCTTTGATAACATTTTAGACTGGTTATGACGGTTGTGATTTCATGTCCCTTCTCGCTCTTAAGGAAGACAGCTTGTCAAGGACACTGTCTGTGCCCATCAATACATAAAATAAAATAAAAAGGAATAAGGCTTCCAAGCTGAAATGTATACCCGCTTCTTAATGCCCTAATCAAGGCATACAATCGCTATCAAACAAACGAAGCCCTAATATGTACAATCCCATACGTTATTACTTCGTATCCCGTTTTTCTTGTTATTTTATCTACTGAACCTTATCCTTCCCCTTAGATAGAATACCACCACCGGGCTGTCCCAGCACAGTGACACTCCCCGCCAGCCAGGCAGGCCACCAGACGCACCACACCACGACGGGCGAATACATGCCGCAAACATGCCACGCGAACGCCGCTTCGCGCAGCACCGTCCCGATTTCTAGGTGCCAGTACGCCGCGCTAGCAACCAGCACGGCCGTGGGGCTGACCGCGTTTAGAAGCACTGCGCATGCGATTCGCATGGCGGGCGAGTGGGGCCACGGCTGCATAAAGGTCAGCGGGGAGGCAAGGACCCCGACCAGCAGCGCTAGACTAAAGTTGAGTGTGGCTAGGGAGGCGAGGAACATGCCTAGCAGCAAGAGGGAGAAGGACTTTATGAGTTGGTATTGTTGGGTTGAGGGGCGGTACGTGGTGGTTAAGATGTGGGAGAGGAAAATGGGGAGAAAGGGGTTGACGAGGGCGAAGATGGTGAAGATGGGGGTGAGTAACTATTGGAGACGTTAGAAAATATCAGTGAAAGAGGGGGGGGGGGGGGGAGACTTACACCCTCGGGCGCGTGATTAAACAAGTATAATGGGATCACGGCTAAGAATTGGCAGAGCGTTATGACGCCGAGAGGGAGGAATAGATCCCTCTCTATGGCTGGGTTGCTGGTTGACGGAGTGTTGCTCCCGGGCTGGCCACTCTTTACCCACAAAGCAATAGCCATGATGGTAAAGTTGATGGCCACCAGCATGGCGCTGGGCAGGTAAGTGCCAATGCTGACGAAGCGCTCGCGCTGCATGAGGAGGTAGAAAAAGAAGCTCTGGTGCAGGTGTTCCAGCAGGTTGTTGAGCGAGCGAAACGTGCCCTCAACTACACGCCCCATGGCCATCTCGTCCTGCCAGCCCTCGCCGAACGGCTGGAGAGTGACGGCGTCAACGTGGTATGGTATGAAGCTACTGTGTGGGCCACTCGCCAGGCCAAGCCCTTGCTTCAGCATGCCACGGAGCATAGTGCGTAGCCTGTCTGGGTACTGGTCATTGTGCCGCCACATTTCTTGTATGGCCACACCCATGCCCATCTGCCCGCCCGCTATGCTCACCACCGAGTTGATCAAATCCAAATTGGGCAGCTGCCCGTTGACGCCGTCGTAGACGATATGGACGCTTTCGAACCTACCCTCCTGCGCATAGTCGATGGCGATGGCACCCTGTAGCGCACCGGATTTCAAGGGCAGGCTGTCCACGCGTGACGAGTCGTGGGCATCGTGGTATGCGTCCACCCACGCCTGCGGCCCCGCGATGCTGTCCGGTGTGACGAGAAACACAATGTCCTTGGACCATAGCGACCAGCGCTTGAAATAGCGGGCCAGTGTCAAGATCAGGGCCACACCGTTGCGGTTCGCCTCCTGCTTGACGTTCTCCCATGCTGCCACCAGCACAATGGCCTCCGTGGCGTCGCCGCGGGGGGCCTGGAGGATGGCGTACAAGTTCTCACCCGAGTAGACACGGCCGGCCGACGTGTACGTAAAGTTCTGCCGGGCAGCCTTGAGACCGAGGCCTTTGACAATGGACTCGAGCTTGTCGTTGATCCTGCCGCCAAAAAGAGACGGTTAGCAAAGCCCACTGGCTTCCTAATTGACCAGACCCAACGTACTCGATGTTGCTCTTTCCCACCAAGTCATTGACCTCGTGTTTGTAAGCTCGGAAGACATTCTGATCGCTCCCGCCAAAATAAGTGTGGACCTGCCCCGGGAGGAGGGCGTTCTCAGAGATATAAGTCCTCCGCGAGTAGTCGTTGAGTGGGAGTAGGAATAGCCAGGCGACGCCGACGATAATAAAGAGGAGCGAGAGGTATGGCGGAAGCTTGAGGATGCGGGGATCGCGTCTCAGACGCAACGCGCCGGCTAGACAGAGATACACGTTAGGAGCTGTTGGTCGCAGATCAGCGGAAGCCAAGATCAAAAACTCACCTAAGAGACGCGGCATCTTTTACCACGGCGCCAGGGTGTGCTCGCCGTCTATTCAACAGCTGACGTAGAGGCCGACTGGAGTACATACAATTAATTACATGCAAGTTGCCCTTGGGACAAGCTCCAGGGGCTAAATTAGAGTATAGCTGTTGGGCCCTTGCAGCTTACACCCGAGTTCATGCACCGTTCAATGAATAACGCTCGGTGGGCTATCCGTAACCCCGCTAGCGCCCAGATTATTCTTCGATACGGATACACCTAGGTAGGTTCCCTTAGTACCTGAAGCCACAGCTGTTTTTAATAGTCACCATAATTGCACAGTCAATAGAAGAGAAAGCCAAATTCTCAAAGAGATAAAAGAAAAAAAACCCTCTTGTTATAATTTATGAGCGGCTGATATAAGTGTCCAAAGGGGCACCATCGTCACAACCTTCTTCGGATCCAAAACCCAAGACACCTTTCGAGCAATCGGCCGTTGTGAGGCCATATCATCATCATCTCTAAGTTTACAAAATAGTAGCCCAAACCCCGCCCTATTGTTTGTACAGAAATACAAGCCAAAAAAAATTGTAACCACCCCATGATTAAACCCCCTGTTTAAGAGAGAAAAAAAGAAAGGTTGCTCATGGCCCCAGCCTCTGGCCACTTCCCGTCATGCCCATCGCCGGTCCTGTACCTCCAATCGGACTGCTGCCAGATGACGGAAGCACGCCGAACCGGCCGTACGTCTTCTGGTCCAGGTTAACGTAGTGCGGCAGTCTCCCCAAGAGATTGAGCTTGCCCTCGATCCAGCGGAGGACCTTCTCTGGCGGAGCGAGGTACTTGAGATATCCCAAGCCGCCTGTACATCCCAGTGTCAGATTTCGTCTATATATATCAGAGCGACGGGGAAATACTTACACACATAGCCCACTATCAGCCCAGAAAGATGGCCCACGAAGCTGGAGCTCGGCACCAGCGCGGCGACACACAGAAGCAACGCAATAGGCGAAGTCCATGTTGGGATATTGTACGTTGCAACTACCAGGTGTGGGTTCACCTTGTAGTTGCGTATCGCCTCCATTCCCAGGAGTAGGAACACCCACATGCTGCGTTGCCAGTGTTAATCAACATCTTCCAACTCTTAGTTCCTTTCAACAGCGGCAAAAAAAAAAGACATACCTAGCCCCCATCACCCCCGTGTTCGAGCGCAGCACCAGCTTCTGCAAAAACACGTATATGAATGCCGGTATCGTCGTTAGCGCTATAAGCAAGTGCAGATTATCAGCAAATGTACTCTTTAAGTAGGTTTCCTGCGCTTCTTCCCCAGCTCCAAACCCCCAAACCCCCAAACCCCCGGTTTTTTCTGTAGCCATCGTCTTCGCGGCTCGAGCCGTAGTACGCCCCAAAACCATTTATCGAGAGAAATAACTCACGACCAAAAAACAGCGTCAAGGACGTGAGCGTGCCGTGTTCGGACTCGAAGCGCTCCATGAGCGGGGTGAGAGCGAGGATATTCATGAGGGCGTGGAAGCCGTTTAGGTGAATGAAAGGGAACGTGTTGAGGCGGTATACTGTTTGTTTGTTGCCTATTAGCGTCCAACGTTCCCCGTATTTTGCCATCTTTAGATAACTCCTCCCACTTTTATTGCACGGAGCGCGCTTGCTCCCATGCGCCCATCCCATCCAGCGCACCTCCACCACGAACAGTCATAAAAGACCAAAGAGAGGGCAACTAACATGTCGTAATCCCCAACTCATCCGGTATCAGCGCGCCCCACGACCTTACATCCCAAACCGACTGTACACTGACGATCCAGAAGCCCACGACGGCTAGCAGGACGGCGCGCGTAAAGAGCGGGAGGCGGAAGACATAGGATCTGGCGCGCAGCGTGCTAAACGAGAGCACATTGGAGGAGGGCATATTGATAGTGGTTTCGTCGCGGTCGTCCGTCGCGCGGTGTCTTGGGTTGTTGACGATCGCAAACCCCTTAGGGGCAGGGGTGATTCGAAGCCCGGTGCTGCCGGCGAGCGAGTCGTTTCTTATTGCTTGCGTCGAAGGTCGGATGGAAGATCTGCGCTCGGCGTTGGATCCTTGGAGGAGGAGGGTGGACTCAAAATTGGATAATGGTTTAAACACCTGTCATCTCATGGTATGGCAAAGTCAATTCAATACAATAAAAAAAATTAAAAAAAAAGGCTCCAAGTAGCTTCGCCGTCCTAAGATTGAACATGGGCGGGAGATTGTTACCTAACACCCAGGTAGTCTGGTCTTGTTGGAACGACCCCAGTTCGTCAAGTGGGTCTGCAGGTGGAAGCGTTATTTAGCGTTTAACTGCATATAAAAATAATTTCGGGATATATACATAGCTGATGACGTCTAATCCTAACCCTCGTTTATATCTTCCACGACTTACAGCACCAAAAACCCACACTTCAGCGACGTTGAAAAGGGCAAAAAGAACATACAACACTAGGGATTCGCTGGTCGTCACCGACGACGACTACTAGTCTAGCGGTCACTGGCTTATCTATGGGAGAGCGGACGGGATCCCGAGCTTTCCAATGCCTATGGTCGTATGTAGAAGTTGAGACTCGAAATTGTTGACTTGTTGTCTTGTTGTCATCCGAGTTTGGGTGAGAAGGGTTAGGATGCGCATCCAAGCTGGTGATATGATGTGATAGTTGATAAACCAATTCTTCCCTGTCCGCTTCCTGTTCATTTCATCTTTTATATTCATGCTTTCGCCGTTTTCACTATTCGGGTGTCAAGTGATCTGTGAAACATATGTTGCATAAACCGACATCATATCAGCATGGGGTTGTAGGGGGTCTTTAGAAAAACGCCCCACCCCTGAGTATAAAGGGACATTGGTAGAGGGAGAGTGAATATTTCCCTTTGCTACTTCCTACTCCTCTTACGAGAGCAGTCATTATCCCATAGTGCTGAGACAAGTACCACCATGTGCGGGGTTTGAGAACCACCATGCAATTTACAAGTACTCCATAGACCAAAAAGTGGCCTGACACCGCGCTAGGAGAAGTAGTTCAGTTCCAGGTAGAGGCTGTGAGCTGTCTGGGGAGGCGTAAATACACATACACCTTAATAATAAGTTTATAAGATGACGAGACGCATATTGTCATCCAATGTTTGCATATCCCCCCAAAAGCCAGACTCTTCATCCAATCTAGGACGACCGAAGACCCGCCATGCACGCATGTTTGCAAAGTTCAGATGAAGGTCCCATCTGGCACGCCGGCCGAGGAAAATTGGCTTTACACAAAATCCATTCAAATGCAAAGGGCCATGACTGTATACATACATACAAACGAGGAAAAAGTGAGAGTGCGTATTACGCCATTCCGTTGTCCCTGAGCCGCCGTCGCCACGGTCGCCGCCGACCCTACTCCGCTTCTTCTTCTGCCTTCGTTCCCTATTCATACTGTCTGTTTCTGTTTCATTCTAGTTTTGTATATTTATTTGTTGGCCTTGGCCATCGTGTTCAGCGCGCTGCCGTTCTTGAACCACTCAATCTGGGCACTGTTGAAGGTGTGCGAGAGCTTGATCTCGAAAGGCTTGCCATCCTTGGGGTGCACAACCATGGTGAAGGGCTTGCCAACCTCGAGTTCGGTGCAGAGAAGGTCGACCTTGTCGTCGGACTTGATCTTCTCGTAGTCGGCAGGGTCCGAGAAGGTGAGGGGGAGCATACCCTGCTTCTTGAGGTTGGTCTCGTGGATACGAGCGAAAGAGCGGGTGATGATGGCGAGACCACCGAGGTGGCGGGGCTCGAGGGCGGCATGCTCGCGAGAAGAACCCTCGCCGTAGTTCCAGTCACCAATGACAACCCACCGGATACCCTGCTTCTTGTAATCACGGGCAACAGCGGGGACAGCGTCAAACTCGCCATTGGTGAAGTTCTTGACCTTGTTAGCCTCACCGTTGGCCTCGTTGATAGCACCGATCAACATGTTGTTGGAGATGTTGTCCAAGTGACCACGGTACTTGAGCCACGGGCCGGCCATAGAGATGTGATCGGTGGTGGTCTTGCCCTTGCACTTGATGAGGATGGGGAGATCCTTGGCATCCTTGCCGTCCCAAGCGTTAAAGGGGGACAGGACCTGGAGGCGGTCGGAGGAAGGAGACACAGCAACGCTAACGGTGCTGCGGTCCTTGGGGGGAGCCTGGTAGGTGTCCTGGCCCGGGTCATACCCGTTGGCGGGCAGACCGGCGCCGGTAGGGGCAGCGAGCTTAAAGTCCTTGCCGTCCTTGTCCTTGAGGGTGTCGGTCAGGGGGTTGAACGACATAGAGCCGGCAATGGTGAGAGCGACAACAAGATCAGGAGAGGTGACGAAAGAGTGGGTGGCAGGGTTGCCGTCGTTGCGGCCAGTGAAGTTACGGTTGTACGACGAGAGGATCGAGTTGGCCTCGCCCTTCTTGACGTCCTTGCGGTCCCATTGACCAATGCAAGGGCCGCAGGCGTTGGCAAGGACCATACCGCCGAACTCCTCAAAGGTCTGGAGCTGTCCGTCACGCGCAATGGTGGCGCGGATCTGCTCGGAACCGGGGGTGACGGTGAAGAGGGCCTTGGCCTTGACACCATGGTTGAGGGCATCGCGAGCGATGGACGCAGCGCGGTCCAAGTCCTCGTAACTGCTGTTGGTGCAAGAGCCAATGAGGCCGACCTTCAACTCATTGGGCCAGTTGTTGTCCTTGACAGCCTGAGCGAACTTGCTGATGGGAGTGGCAAGATCGGGGGTGAAGGGACCGTTGATGTGGGGCTCGAGCTCGGAAAGGTTGATCTCGATGACCTGGTCGTACTGGGCACCCTCATCCTCGCGCAGCTCCTTGGCGTAAGAGCGGGCAAAGTCACCGATCTCCATACGCTTGGTGGCCTTGAGGTAGTCATACATACGGTCGTTAAAGGGGAAAACAGAGGTGGTGGCACCAATCTCAGCTCTACGGAATGCTGTTAGTGGCTACTCTTGTGTGAGGAACAGGAAGAAAGAAAGGGAAATATTCACCCCATATTGCAAATGGTGGCCATGCCTGAGGACGAAATGCTGTTGGTTCCGGGTCCTATAACTCTTGTTAGATGGTCATCGACATAGTAACATTGGCTTAGCGAGCAAAGAAAAAAAAAGAAGAAAAAAGGGGCGGTGTGTCAACAGAACGTCTTCCATGAGGGAAGTACCGCCCCAAAACACATTGAGCTGTGGTATTTAAAACCACCACGCGCTTGGTGCCACAGAGGTAGCCTGCTGAGAAGCGGTCCACGCATTTCCGGATCATGGAGTGGCCTACTGCGCAGCCTTTGCGACATGCCGTAGGTTTTCACCAATGCCTCACTTGGAGCTACGAGCCAGAAGGCAGCGTGACTATCAATTGCGGCGTTGTGACTAACCCCTCGGTCTCGGTTGTTCTGCATAGACAAACGAAGAAAAGACGTAAAATAAACATACCGAAGTACTCCACAATGGCACCAGTGCCTCCCTTTACGGTGAGGATGCCAGCAACCTTGAGGATGATGTCCTTGGGCGCGGTCCACCCAGAAAGCTCACCGGTGAGTCTCACACCAATGACCTTCGGGGCCTTGAGCTCCCAGGGTAGGTTGGCCATGACATCGACGGCGTCAGCGCCACCAACACCAATGGCAGCCATACCGAGACCGCCAGCGTTGGGGGTGTGAGAGTCAGTGCCAATAAGGAGACCACCGGGGAAAGCGTAGTTCTCGAGCAGGATCTGGTGGATAATACCAGAGCCGGGCTTCCAGAAACCAATGTTGTACTTGGCGCAGGCAGAGGCAAGGAAGTCGTAGACCTCCTTGTTGATGTTGACAGCGCGCTCGAGATCCTTCACACCACCGACCTGGGCTTCGATCAGATGATCGCAGTGGACCGTGGTCGGGTTCGCGACGGAGGGCATGCCGGCGGACATGAACTGGAGAATGGCCATCTGGGCGGTAGCGTCCTGGCAGGCAACACGGTCGGGCCGCAGTCTAAGATAGGAGACGCCCCGCTCAATCTCTTGGCCATGGGGGTCGTCCAAATGCGAGTAGAGGATCTTCTCAGCGAAGGTGAGAGGACGGTTGTTGAGTCTCGCGCGCACAATGGCGAGGTTCTCTGACATCTTCTTGTAGTTGATGAAGTTGGAGTCCTCCCAGTTGTTTTGGCGGACCTGATAGCAGGGTGCGCTGGTTAGCAGAGCTGTCCCGGGGGGGGGGTCCAGCCATCCTTTGCGATGAGAGGCCACCCGTGAGTGAATGCGAGCCGTCGCCGGCATCACAACACAGCACACAGAAAAGAACTCACCTTCTTGTCCAAGGGAGAGTCGGAGATGGTCGCCATGCGCCGCAGGCCCAGGCTGGAGCTGCCGAGCACACGGCCCCGGGCGACGCCCAGGAGCTGACGAGTAGCCAACATGGTGACGACGTTCAGCTACCTCAGCGAGCGCAGCACGCAGGCAGAAGAAGCAATTAAGAGTGGAGAGTTACAGAGCGGGAACACCAAGATTCTGAAAGGGCGAAGCAAAGGAGAAGAAGACGGCTGTTCTTCCCCAGGGACGACGGATTGGCAATGAGAGCGGGAATGGGGAAGAAAAATAAAAAGGTGGAGAGGGTTTTTTGGGTTGAAGATAGCAAAGAAGACGCAGGAGGGATTTTAGATAGCAGTGGCAACAGCCCTCTTTCTGTTCTCTGGCGTTGCTGGAGCTCCATCCTGCCACCGTCATAGCCGAGAAGTACCTCGCCCGGATGGAGACTGGGCAGTTGGCCAATTAGAGCGAAGGCAATTGTGTCTGCATGCATGTGTGGGGGCAAAGGGGCCAAGGGGGGTTGCAGGGGTGCATTTTGGAGCGCGAACATGACATCGCTGTCAGCTCGAATCAAGCTAGCTTGTTTCAACCAGCTTCATTGTTGACTCGGATCGAGGCCGCACATCACCGTCCAACTGCCATGGGATTGGCCGGGCATTGAAGATTGATCAGATATTTGGGGTATTATCTACAACCCAGAATTGGTAACGACTTGCACAGGTCTGGGGAGGGCAGGCAGTGTCTCACAGCAAAAGAGTAGGTCACGAGAATCAGCTAACGGTGTTCCCGCACTCCCGTAGCACTCTACCAGTAGTCCAGTATTTACGAGCCTCGCCAATGGGCCAGATCCAGGGATGATGTCGGGCGGAAGGGTGCCCGCGCCTGATAACCGAGGCTGTAAACCGCCATTCTGCACCCAATTGTCTGCTGAATCGTAGAGGACAAGGCAGGGCAAGATTGGTATTCTCCATGAAACGACCAAGCGGTATTCTTTCGGGGTCCTTCTCTATTCAATCCCAACTGGGAAGTTGTCCCCCTGATCGTGGAGTCCCAGGCTGTTGCTGGCCATGACCTCTCTGACATGTGCCTCCGTCCGGCCGCCTACGAGCGCTTCCGGCTGTTGCTGTTAGGACACCACTTGGGCCTCAAGGGCCTGTAATGGATTCCCTGCCATTGGCCGGAAATAGTCTGAACAAATTCACTCCCAAAGAGCCTCATCTTTCAGATGGACTGTCCAAATTTTAATAATTGCCGAAAGAATTTCCCATAGCCCAAAATCACAATTTCATCTGGCAGCAAATCCCTCAAAACGCCGTGTTACTTTGACAACGTCCGCCTCTTTGTTGTTTCCATCTGAGCGTGGGGCAGGCTGAATTGCCCCAACACGTGCAGTGCTGCAGAAAGCTGCTGCAAGGCTAGACTCAAAGGTGACGCAGATGGTGCTACATGGATGAAATAGTCGGCGCTTCCATTGGCTGCCGAGACAACTTTTTATCTTTGTCTAAGGTCTGGTCAAGGTGAAGCCGTGACAGCTGCCAGTCTTTAAACCCCATATTTTGGGCTTTTCCATACATGGGACCCGCCCGCTCCCGCGGGTACTTGGGTTTCTATCATTCAATACTGCTAGCAAGTATCTCCGACTAAAATCTGCCCATCAATAATAAATGGCTTGGCACGCTGGGAATGACCAAAATTTTCTTCTGGCCTGGGGACCACATCTCGGTGGGGCTGGCTTCGGCAGCTGGCCGGGTCGGCGGGGAACAAGCGTCGAACAGTTCGCTATTCGCTCACCTCTCACCTTTCTGAGCTCGGCCGCAACAAGGAAATGCGAAGGCGATAAGACGATAAGGGCGATTACCCCCCCGGGTTCGTAGAAAAGGCGGCGTTCCGACCGAAGACATCCATGTGTGCACAAACTTACGTGAACAGATTGTTTGAACCATTTCTGGTTGCAGTTACCGATTCATTCCATATTGAATTTAATTCTAAATTTATCATCCAGCCCTGCCATAGTGCATCTCCATTCGCCTATACCGTATTCTAGTCCATAGCTATCAGTGACTTGCGAGCTGTCCAGCCACTAACAAACCAAAGAAAAAAAATGATATTGCTGCAGTGCTGAATTTTCCCCACAATCCACTACCCACCTGGCATCAAACTCGGTTTGGGCCTTCACCGTCCACAGACTGCAGTCAACGTCAAACTACACTCACTCACTACAACCTGTGATTTCCAAAGAAACTCTATACACCCACATCAACTCACTCAAAATGGGTTACCCAGCGAAACGCACAAAGACGAAAACACGCCGCTATCTCCGGTTCGCCCATCCTGGGGGGGGGGGGGGGGGGGGGGGGGGGGGGGGGGGGGGGGGGGGGGGGGGGGGGGGGGGGGGGGGGGGGGGGGGGGGGGGGGGGGGGGGGGGGGGGGGGGGGGGGGGGGGGGGGGGGGGG
>JAPDFK010000571.1:0-15627 GCA_027569635.1 Lasiosphaeriaceae sp. G1095 | reverse complement strand
CCCCCCCCCCCCCCCCCCCCCCCCCCCCCCCCCCCCCCCCCCCCCCCCCCCCCCCCCCCCCCCCCCCCCCCCCCCCCCCCCCCCCCCCCCCCCCCCCCCCCCCCCCCCCCCCCCCCCCCCCCCAGAATAATAGAATATTGGCTTCATACTGCCGGGCAGCTTCACTACCAGCCCATTCATCCTTAGGCCGAGGTTTGTCGGGGTTGCGAAGAGCATCCATGATAGCGCGGGCTTGCTCCCTCACTTCAGCCGGCTCGGATTTATCCGAATGCTCATCAAATATGAAGAAGAGGTTCATGAGGTCGCATGCACACCTCAGCTGGTCTGACCCAACATCAGTCAGTTCATGCTCATCATATGAGCCTCCGAAGGCCCATCATGTTTATAGTATTCGTGGAAATACCTTTTTTCATTAATGGGTATGAGAGCCCACAGAGTAGACCTGGGTAATCAATATGTTAGCATCACAGCAACTCTGGGCCCAAGATCAGGAAAGCCAACTGTCAAGATGTGTCAAAAACTCACTGAATTTGCACTTATCAAAGGCCCTCTGTGCTTTTGGTGTGAATGCTCCAAGGCTCGATGCCCATTCTGCGCATTCCTGCTCGATTCCTGCCCAGTGAGGATTGAGCAAACGAGGCCATTTCAGCCCAGACACAAAGTCGGGGAGCAGAAGAACGTTTTCAGCATGGTTCATTTTGTTACTATGTGGATAAGGAACCAATCTTCGTGCTAAGTGGGTTAAGAGAAGCCCAGGGATGTATAAGAAGGCCCAGGCAAGACAAGGGCTGGGAGGAGGAGATAGAGAGGAGATGGGTGTTGCATCAACCATGCCCAACCAAAAGCTTTCGGACCCAGGGATAAATACCTAATATATAAATGTCAAAGGTAGGGTGGGGAGAAAGATGGAAAAGAGTGGCCGTGGGTTGTGCGGTAGTCTGCCAACCAGAGGCACTTTGTTCGTACCAAGGATGGTCTCTTAATTAGTGTCAACATGCTATCTTCACTTGCCATTTGCCAGTAGTAACCGAACATATGCAGTCACCTCTTGTATCCACCCCCTTCTGAATCCTTCGCTTTTACCGAGAGCTGCACATAATACGAATACCTGCGCCCTGCAGGTGCAGTGACACATCAATTAGTCCGACTGTATATCGGGAACTTCGCCGTATAAGAGCAAATCCGAGCCAGCAAGATCATGAAGAGTTGCCAGCCACTTCCTGGGCCCAATTAAGGTCAAAGTTAATATGTTAAGATAACAATATAGAAAACGCACACTTAGCTATCGTTGAAGATAGCCCATATTTAACATGTTTTTTTCTTACCTCAAGGCTTGTTGGGTCAACTTTGAGCTGCGGCGTGTTTTGCACCGCCCGGCGATTATAGGTTGACAAGTCTATATATCTGTCCCAGTCAAAGCAGTGGGTAAATCTGATCCGGAGTTATCGAGGCTTAGAGTGATGCTGCCTCCGTTGTCGGTCAATGCCATGCAGGGAGCGGTTTGATCCAACAAAGCCCCCAAATCCTAGTTCTAGTCTAGACTCGGGATACATACCAATTCAGTCATGGCCAGTTTAATCTTTTTGTTACACAGCCAATATTGCCTCCATTATGGGAAGCTTCCGATCACTCAAAACATGAACCTAATGTTGGCGATGACAAACTGACCAAAGCTTTCTGCCAGTGAACCCCCAACGTGGCCCAAGTGCTTACAGGTTTTAGCTGACTAACAAGTTGGTCCAGATCATGAAAGATTGTCGGTTCTTGTGTGACGCAACCTCTTTTGTGTTACTGATTTATTGAAAGATACAGCCTTGCTGACAGGAACCGGATAAGAACTTCGGCTAGTTCTTGTGCCAATGGTATTGGATTTATCCAACCTACTCGTTGCATTCTTCTTGGCCACGCCTTCTTTATTTTATGCCATCTTTCAGTCCTTGCGCACCACATGCTGAGACAAGGTGGCAAGCTCACAGTTACTAGGCTATCAACCTACCTACCCAGGTAGCAGGCCTGTCAAATAGAAAACGGCATGATGCAAACCCCAGAATAGATGTGGAGTCTCACAGCGCCTTATATATGAATGAATTATTGCAGTGACCCTCTGGCATTTGTATCCCTAAGAACCAAACACGGCAGCCCTGTCGCACTTTAGTCCAGACTGTCCACCGCTCTTTACGGATACTGTCCCACGTTGTAAGGACGGAAGGACGGGAGGATGTCGGACTGTCAGATGCTGTCCATAAGCAGAGCCAAGCCGCATCAACGCAAACCAACGACACACACTAGCTCAACTAGTAGTTCCACAAACCACTCCGCAATGTCCAATGTTTGTAGGTCATCCAGTTGGCACTCGTTTGGGTCGGCCCCGGATTTACCAAAGTCAGCAGTGGGCCGAGGCGAGAGCGCTCATGGGCAATTCACATATTGTGCTTATTGTTCCACGAGTTTAAATCCGACACTATGCCCGAATAGCCCCAGGGTGGTTGCAAGTGGTTGCAATGCACCGTCTCCAACAAGCAATGATCCTCTTTGAACCATGCGGAATCTGGAATGGCTCCAGATAGCCTCTCTTTTTATCACTCTCGCAGCTTTTTGCTCCCTTTACTCTCCCTGTTCTCTTGACAACTTCATCGACAATTGCCATTTTCAACATTGTTTTGCCAACAAATAATACCGAACAGCCCGAGGGCAAGGATAATGGTCTTCACTTCGTTCGGTTCGACATTTATTGCCGGCGGTATCCTCTTGTCTTTGTACCTCGGCTACGGCACGATTCTCCCAAAGCTGCTTCCCGGCATCTCGTACAACAAATATGCGGCGTCCAAGTTGTTTTGCGGATATCCCTGAGATGATGGGCTATGTCATGCGGACAAAGCGCATCTTCGTAGGTCGTGTTGTTGCCGCACGAGAAGGACTGGGTTCTTTGCTGACTTGGTTGAGAAACAAATAGTGCTGGCTCACCTCGCAGACAACCAGACATCAGAGCCCAGTCGTGCAGGTCTTCATCGGGCCTGGGTCCCTTCCAAGGGTGGTGGTGACAAACCCTCTTGAGAGCCGGGACATTCTTCTGCGCCGGACAACGGAGTTTGACAGGAGCAACTTCTTCGGTGAATTCATCGGCGGGATCCTGCCGGAGCAACACATCCAGTTCAAATCGAACGATGAGCGATTCAAGAGGAACCGCAACTTGATCAACCACTTGATGGCGCCCTCTTACATCTCTGAAGTGAGCGCCCCAGAGGTGTACAAATCGGTGTGTACCATCGTCAAGATGTGCCAGGTCAAGTGTGACATAGCCCAAGGCCGGCCCTTCTCAGCCCACAACGACATCACATATGGCGCGCTGGACTCTATTTTTGCGTCTTCGTTTGGTCTTGCCGTGGCGGACAGCGTTACATCACAACGCCTCGAGGCCGTGTCTAGCTGGGCTCCCCAAATTCCAGACAATGCCGACGAGCCCGTCCAGTTTCCCGACTGCAAGGTTCCTGGGATTTTCAAAGCTTTTCTGACTCTCGCAAACTCAGTTACAGACACTCAACTGTCTCACGCTCCCCGCCCTAATTACCTCGTGGGTGCTTCGCCAACTTCCCTACATGAAAAAGGCCACTTCCATCAAGGATAAGTTTATCCAAGGCAAGGTTGAGGAGGCGATCCAGCGCATCGAGCAAGGCGACAAAGTCCCCAGAGACGCGCTGCACTCGGTGTTGCTGCGTGAGCAGAATGTGACTGCCAAAGAGGGCCGGCCGCCAGCATAACGGAAGCATCGCATCGCAGACGAGTTTTTAGGCTTCATGCTAGCAGGTCAGAGCTATCGAGCCAACGGCGCTGGGTACCTGGAGCCCAACATCCCCGTCGACGACACCCTGCGCAGCTCGGGCGCGGGCGCGCGTCGGCAAAACGGCAAGGCGCTCTTCTCGGGCATCTGGGACGACAGCGACATCGCGGCCTTCCGACCCAAGCGTTGGCTAGTTGTCGACGATCCGGCCACGGGTAAGGAGACGTTCGACCCCATGGCGGGACCTGCGCTGGCGTTTGGGCTGGGCCCGCGCGCGGGTGCTTTGGTCGCAAGGTCGCGCTCACGACTTTGCGCATCCAGTTCGCCATGACCGTCTGGCATTTCCATCTTCTCAAGACGCCCAACGAGCTGAGCGGGTATAATTCGGTTCCGAGGTTCTCGAGGGAGCCGACGCGTTGCTATGTTTCGCTTGGGCGCTGAGATCATTTAAAAAAAAAAAACTGCGACCGCGGGAGAAAGTTAGCTGTGTCTTCGGCAAGAAAGGGTTGTTTCCAGATGTCTAATTAATTACTCTCCGTAAATGAATTCCAAGAGGACGAAGCCGCCGTTTTTCTTGATTAGCAGATAAAACGCTGTAAAAATGGCAGAACAAGCGAGTAAAGATCTTGAATAGGAGGAGGGAACGGGATGAAGAGTGCCAAACTAATTAGGTAATTAATCCCAAAGTCTGAACTTTGGGTCCCTCTTGCCAAATCAGGTGTAAGGCCCGCCAATCCTTTTCATAGCAGGAAGGGGTGTGTTCGAAGCTGCCAGCAGAATTCCAGCACTTTTTAGTTGCCATACGCCCTAGCAGTTTAAAAATTCAGCCTTCAATATAATCAGTACAGCGGCGATCAAACATCCGATCTTATGACCACAGCTGTTCGTCTTCCGTCTCTGCATCTAAGTCCACTCCACAACGTCACTCCTTTCTTCCTGTCCTCGCACTTTGATCAAGTTATTGCATTCCGTAACTGATTGTATCTACCTACCTACCTAGCTAGCCATCTGGTGCAAAGCAACTATTCCATATGGGGAACGTGTGATAGGAGATAAGCGTATGTAACGTAGAGAAGATACCCGTGACGAGTTTGCGAATCGATGACCACGACGACGAGGCCTCCCGATTGCTCCGAGGGCTCCAGTCCTCAGATAGTGTCGAGCTCAGTGATTCCTAGAGCCCCAAAGCTCCCAGAATATCTCTATTAAAAGGAAACGAAAAAAAAAACCCTGAAATGATGCAACAAACTTGAGCTTGCAAGCAGTCTGCAAGCAGTCTGCAGAGCCAATGGCTCGCTGACTTTAGTTGTTCTCCAACTTGAGTGGCTTGGTGCTTGTTCCCTCGTCTTCGTGCATCAGACCAATCATGTCAACATCATCCAGCCCTTGGTACTCATCTTCCTCCTTGACAGGAGCAAACGCAGCCTCAATAAGAGGCAGCTGTCCAGTTTTCTGAGATGACTCGGTGCCACTCACGGCGGTGTGAGAGCCCAGTTCTTCGCTGCTTTCGTTCTTTGCCATCTGCCCAAATTCCCATGCATCCCACACGTTGCAGACGACCTCTAGTTTGAGCAAGGCTCGCTCGACATGGTAGTTAGTACCATCTGCGTTACCAGCCTTGATGACTCCAGGGGAGATGACAAGATCAACTGTTGGGAGATTGTCGCTCGAGTCATGGCCGCCCCGGTTGAAGTCTGGAATGAATTGCTGACGCTCCATGGTATCAACGTCAAAGACGAACCCGAAACATGGAGGAATCTGTGGGGGTTTGATTCTCGTGAAAAAGACCTGAAAATGAGCCTTGGACAGTCTGAAGGTCTTGTCGAGATCGGCGGCGGTGGCCTTCAAAATATCAAGGAGGCCATCGAACTTGCCCGCTACGTCAGGAGAGTAGGGCAGCTTCATAAGAGATTCGATGTACCGATACATGTCCCATGCGAGCAACTTTATATCAGTCCCGTTGCCGATCCCAAGCTGGAAAATGAAATTTGCTTGCCGGACTCTCCACTCATGGAATTCAGCAAGGCGAGTTGGGTCATTTTTCTCGAAGATAAGCTCTGCAGATATAATTAGCCTGAGAAAATCGGTAAGAAACCCACAAGGTGTATTAGGTAGATAAGGTACCTTGAAGCTTGTCGCAATGAGTGCTGAAGGACTTCCCAACTTCCCCAGCCCAGAACGATGCCTGGCCATCAAAGATCCTGGCATACAGAAAGCGCCAAATGAATGACTCTATAATGGCAGGGCAAAGAAAGGGCGATTGTAGGAAGACCTCAGGACTAGTAGCAAGAGAGGCGAAATCGCTCAGCCGTTTCTCTTTTGCAAGTTGTTGCACACCTTGAAGAGAAAATGACTCCTCAATATGCTCGTGGATGAATTGTCGGATCAGAAAGCCCAAAGACTTTCATTTGTTGATAAGCTCGGAATCCGAAATCTTCAACGTCTTGAACTTGTCTTTGCTCTGGAGCTCCCCAAGTTCCCGAGCGAAGTTGTGGCTTGCGACCTGGAGTTGCTGTTTTAGATGGGCTGTCTGGTCCTGGAGCTTGGCATTCTCTGTCCGCAGCTTCTTGTTCTTAGCTCTGAATTTTGCGGAAGACTCCTGGTTCTTCTCCAGCTTCTTTTCAAACTCGAGACGTGGTTTCTCGTCGCTGTTCCCGTCTCTTGAACCAGGTAGGATGCTGCCGAACCAACGTGTGCCCTGCTTGTTGGAAGTAGATTGCTTCTCCAAGCTCTCCAGTTCAGCTTTCAGTCCAACAGTTTCCACGCCCTTGTCATCTATCACCTCTCGATAGCAAGAGATGATCTGAGACATCTCTGAGATTTTGGTCTCCAGACTCTTTTTCTCGGCCACGAGATCCTTAATCTGGCGGCGGGTTTTCTCTTTCAGAACTTTTCTAGCATCCTGAGGCAGGTTCCGGAGATCTTCTTTGCCGGCTTGCAGTTGACGCGTAGCTTGAGCAGCAGCAGAGCCGCGCGTCTCCATTTTGGTTTTTTGAGATGAATGTGGCTGTAGATTGTTCGAGTTTGGATGCGTGCCGTTGCCAAATTCAGAGTTTTGGGGGAGATCGCTACCGAAAGGCATTTCGGACAGTGAATCTGGCAGAGATCAGTGATGGGTAGGTAGGGTGACGTCGAAACGGTGACGATCTAGAAGAATCAATACGAGAGGGACAATCGTAGGTTCGGCATGAAGGCAAATTCTGCAAGAGAAAAAGTATCTAGAATCTATCGATTGACGGACCTGCCGATCAGCGAGCTCGCTAAACGTGTCGGTGAACGAGACAAACCCGCGGGATGTTGCGGCGATGATTTGACGCGACCCGTGATATTGAGACCGGTGGTATAATGTATTGAGTCGACGAATCGGCAAAAGATGAGGGGACAAGTTAAAGTTCTATTGCCAGAGGGAAATACGTCGAATAAGTGAAACCGGTTGGTTGTCTGAGAGTGGGGCCCCCGGGTCGAAAGAAAGAGAAAGAAGTACGGGGCAGCGAAGTGCGGAAATTTGAAAAGGGTAATGCGGGTTTAGGGGATAAAAAAAAAAAAAAGAAACGAAATAGTGAAATAGAGTCCGGGGAGCGGTCGGGCAGAACTGGGGGAATACTGTAATTAGCTCCAGGAAACGGCCGGAGAGAGAAAAGGCAGGAAAGATGAGACAGGGCAGGCAAGGTGGCTAGGAGCGCGGTATGAACTTCACTGACGAATCAGATTCAGATTTATTAAACATTTCTTGCTAATAAGTTAAGTGCAATTACCTTGGGCACCTACGGAGGGGGTGTCTTCCAAAGTAATTCGCAACTCACACAGGAACTCGTCTCCCAAATCCTCTGGCACCTTTGTACATGTCTCGCAATATTGGCCTACTAGATCTACTAGCAGCGACAATTGTAGCATGTCACTTGTATCTTGTCAAATTTCATGGATATGTTGTTTTTCTGCTACGGCCTGAGCAGCCGAGCTAGCCTCGATGCCTTTGTCGGTCACATTGAGAAACCCAACCCCGGCCCTGAGCAGACCCAAGTTTCCATCCACCAAATCTCATCCCCCCATACGGTATACCTAGCAATGGCTTTGCCAGCTCCTAATGGAATTCCAGAGAAAGATCGCTCTGCCCTCCCGCCTTACGAGCTAGACTAATTGTTTCCATAGTCAACCTTGACATTCTTGGACCCCTGCCGCTTTCCTTGGTGATAGAGTGCAATATCAACTGACGATCCGGAGCATTTCATTTCGATCTCATAACCAAACCGGTAAAAAACCTTTCCGAGGAGGTTCGTGTATGTAGGCAGTGAAGCTACATCGGGCGATGTGTTCCACCGGATGGAACAAAGTCGCTTCACAGTATCGTCCTTCCGGGACGGTGGGGGGGACGCAGTTGACTGGTAAACATGTACCGACCATTCAATGTTTGTTTTATCAATGTCAAACAAACCGTAGCGGCCGAACGTTTCCGGGGTTTTCGTGGAAACATCCTCGCCCTGCAAAAAAAAAAAAAAAGTGTTAATAGTGTTGCGGGAGAAACACCTATTACTCAAAATTATAGGTCTCTAATTATTTCAATACACACAACATACCTCTTTGAGAAACCAATCGGTTTGGCCACCAGCTTTCCATTCTTGCTCGAATTTATCCCAATACTTGTCGATCTTGTCGTGCTTGGTCGGATCCCAGAGTGTGCTGAATACGGTTCCGTAACTGGCGCGGGAGATACGGGTTGCAACTGCAATAGCAAATTTCGCGATGCCTCTCATGGCACAGGCATGGATTACAGCACCACGGTATATAGCCGTCCAGCTGTGATTCGATGATTAGTACTTTGAAAAAGAAATGGAGGTTTATTAAGTCTTAACATACGGGCCTGCGCCTCTCGATTGGAAGACCTCAGTCCGTTCTCCAATACGTGACTTCATCGAGTTGAAGAGGTATTTGGATCGTCCGAAACCGCCAACCAAAATAATATACTATATATAAAATAAAAAAAACTGTTAGTATCTCAAAGAGCTCTTTTGTATTTGGTACTCCATAGGTATGCACTGAAAATTGAAAGAAATAGATACCTTTGGATCCTTGCCAGTCTTGACCTTCACGGCCTCGACCTGTTCCTGGACCATATCAAAGACTTTGTTGACAACTGGGTCAAATACTGCCTTCACATCCTCAGATGTAACGGTGATTTTGGGCAAAGCAGTCATATGCTTGACTTCATGGCCATCGATGCACTCAAAAGGCATATTGAAATGCCAGGTACGGCCCTCTCTGCCGTCGAATTGGGGCTTGATCCCGTGCTCCCACTCATCGTGCAGAAGCTTAGAGCGAGATTCGGCAGACATCTTCTTCCACTTATGGGATGTAAACTTGCTCTTCAAGAGTTCGCTGAATCCTTCGTCGACAAAGACCGCACCGCAAAGGCCACCTGAAAAGCTTCTAATCAGCCCCATTACAAGGAATCTGTTAGATGGATGCCGCCCGTACCTTGACCTTTGACGCACTCCTTGACCACCATGGGCTTGGTACTAATTAACCAAGTCGTAGCTAATAAGATCAGCGGTGCCACCACCGCAATCCACCACAACAAAGCTATCACCAGTCTATAGATAGATAGAGAGGTAGGTAGGTATAATTAGTTAGAGACGGCATGCAAAGCCTAGAAGTTTAAAAACAAGGCTCACCTTGATGTCTTGGCGTCCATCCATGTCCGAGAGGGTGCTCAAGGCTCCTGCCTCAGGCTCGGAGATGAATGCAAGCTCGGTCTTTCCAGCAACCCTAGTTCCCAGCATTCCGGCAAGGCTGGCTGCCTCTCTCATTCTAGCTTTGGCATAGTCGGGCCAAATGGCAGGTAGGGTAATGACGATGTGAAACTTGGAGTAATTGACCAGGTTTCGGCCCACAGTCTCGGTGATGCGCTGGTTGCAGTGGTTCCTGCATATCCATGTTATTAGTGTTATCACGACTTGGAGCAAGAAGAGGGTTGGCGAATAAACCTCAAGGAGTCTTACCATAGGTGGCGAAGAAAAAGCGCAATGACCTCGACGGGGCTCTTGTTGTGGTTCATCAGATACGCACGAGCATCTCTAATTTTCTTCGAGGAACGAACGTCTTCGGGGAGGTCGTCGTCATCGATCAGAAGCAACTTGAACCATTTGACTTGGTCCATTTCGTGGGGGATAGCATATCCCCACTTGATCTCACCGCGTGAGCCATACGAGATGGCGGTCGGGGCTTTTTCCTCGTCGCTGTTCGAATGCAAGTCGGAATCCCAGCTACTAATTATTTCCATGCGTTCAACCTTATTGGACCAGGTATACGCGACACCGGAGTACGTAGTGCCAAAGTCAATACCGACGATGATGAGATTTGCTTCTTGCTCGACGTCGCTGTTCTCTTGCTTCACAGCGATGGGTTCCTCGTCATCGCTAGTACCAAGTTCGGCATACAGAATGCTGGCTTTGGCCTTGGACTTGGTCTTAGATGCCTTATCCTTGTCTTTGGTTGCCTTAGTCTTGGGCGTTGTCGCCTTGACCTTCGCGGGTTTTGGAGTCATAATGACTTTGCTGTGGCTCGTAGGAAGGAGTTGAGGTCGAATGTATGTGTGGGGAGCGGTTATGGGACAAAGTGCAAGGCCTCTGCTAGTCAAGTTAGATGAAGTGAGTGAAGGCGCTCTCTCTGTGCGGCGGGTGGGGGTGGCGGCAGCGGAAAGCGATAGCAGGGAACATGCCTTGAATCGCGGTTTTGTTCTGTCAATGACGCAGGTTCACCACGAGATGAAGTAGGGGTGGAGAGTCAGAAATGACAACTCGATATCTCAGGTATATGTGAGGTCGGGAGAGAGTGTAACGCCGTAGCAGTGAGATGGTTGAGAAAAAGCGCAAGAAGTCTTTTATCGGCCGTTATTAGGTATGTTTAGGTGTGGGGTTATGTGCGCACCACGTGTGGTGGTTGAGGTTGAAGGAGGTAGACAGGTTGAAGGAGGAGAGAGGTTGAATGATGAGAAAGGTTGAAAAGAGTGGGAGAGGTTGAAGGAGAGGGAGAGGTTGAAGGAGAGGGAGAGGTTGAAGGAGAGGGAGAGGTCGAAGGAGAGGGAGAGGTTGCAAGAGCGCGGTGATGGTGTGGAGGGAGGAAAAGCTGCTGGTGGGGGCAGAAGAGATTGTGAGTTTCTCAAGCGGTGCAGAAAAGATATACAGATGTACTCGGGAAAAGAGGGAGTACACCTTGTCTACCAACGTGCAGATAATCAAATTGGGGGAGATTCAAGATCAGATTAATTTCAGATGACTCGAAAACAAGGTACCTTACCTACCGAGCCATTCCGAGCCCATCCTACTTTCAAAATGAAATCTGTAAACTCAGCTGACGGTGATCCCCAACCACCACCAAACAAAAAGAAGAAAAAAACGAAAGAACAGTCTCGTCCCGTCCCAGCCGGGCCGGCACTTCCCAAAGAAAGAATCCTATTAATTAGTTCGAAGACTTTCACGTTTGTTTCTTACCACTTCAACTTCAAGAAGTATTGGATGTAAGTATTATCACACTTAATATCCGTCAGAAACTTCCATACATCATATTCAGCGTCCTTCTTCATGAGCCTCAACACAATACGCTGGAAATCCTTGGGTATGAGGAACTCGCAAAGTCAACAATCGCAGCACATATCATCGCCCAAGCAAACACTATCTCCGGGTCAGTCGTTACTTCGAGTCTGCGGAACTCAATGGTGTGCTTGATATCGTTTGTGGGGGGGGGGGGGGGTTTGGAGGCCGAGCTCGCTAAGATTCGAAAAGTTGCGCCAAATCATGTTCGTGTTGGGGAAGGTCTGGGTTCCGGTGCCGTTTCATCAGGGACATCTTCACATCGTCGCCTTTGCTGATCTTCGACTCATTCTTTTCTTCCTTAGATATTTCCTTCTTCAGCTGCTTCTTCGACTCCTTCATGGTTTGTTTCCTTATATTCCTCCCTATCTCGCTTTCCCAGGTCTAGTGCAAGCTTGGAGATATTTTCGTCTGTGTATTTTTTCTCGAACCAGAGAAGCCTTGGGTGGCCTTGCCGATGTGAACTTGGAAAGCACAAGTTATCCATCATTTCTGCCACGACTCATAGTTGAATCTCGACTTATCAGCGGTATTCCCAAAGAGCTTCGGTACCAACTTTCGTTGTCAAATCCGGGAGAGGTTCGATTCAAAAGATACCCCGGCGCGACTCAGCTAGTACAAGATGACTTCGTCTTCTGTTCTTTTTCCCCATGGTCGCTTTTCCCTCGCCGAGACTTTTCGCCTTTGATTCCGCATATCCACCTTGATCACCAACTTTGGGCATGCTCGGGGATCTCCAGACCCATCGCCTCGTTCCTGTGTCGCACCGAGGGGAACTTGGGAAGGAAAATACCAAGGACGATGGCATGTTCAAATAACTGAGACGCAAAGTTATCTAGAAGTTGTAAGTTCGGTATATTCAAAACTAGCAAATCAGACATGCGTATCCGGAGTGTTTGCCCCTTTTTCAATTTGGTCATCACAGTTGAGTCCGAAAATAAACAATGCCCCTTTAAAGTCGGGACCCGTCCCTTTTACCCACCTTCTGCGCGGCAAACGTCTGACCCCGGCCAGCTGGGAATATCAATGAGAATCAGTCATCAAAGACAAGGAAGATGGCGAAAACACCAGCGATTAGATCATGTGTGTGGACTAAACGCATGTGGCAAAAATACACCCTGCCAACACAAGGTCAACACTGACTCATCCACGTTCCGTTTTAAAGCCGTTGTTAACCCCATTTTACAGAAAGATGATTATAGCATTTGGGATCAGTTGTTGGATATTGGCTGCAGCCATGAGTCAATTGATTGCTTGAAGGGGGAGGTGAAGCTTTCGACGCAATGGCGTAGAGACTATCTACGTCGAGGCAGTGGGTGGTCATCTTAGTGGAACACTCGCGCCTTGAACCCACATAAATAGGTAGGTAGGATATCTTACTTTAGAGGCCAATGGTGTCGGTCTGGCGTGGCTGCTCGTCTTTGAGAAGTATACGCCTATATGAGAAAAGATGGGTGTTTACATGTCGGTTGTTTAGTGACCCTTATATTTACGTGGTATCGCGATGTCAAATTGAAACTTACGACTTCAGCCGTTTGAGCATTGAAAACTCCACGTGAAAGTGGTTACAAGAGATTTCGATTACCTATATGTAGGGCAGGTGGGCAAGAGCTATCGTAGTGTTTAAAGTCCCCAAGGCAGTCGCGTATTGAATCATATGTAATGTCCAAAACAAGAGGTTTGAGTTTCAAGTGCGATGAGTTGGGTTGATCTCCCGCGTGGGGACCGTGAAAGCGGGGCCAGTTTGAGGAAGGCTTGCAGACGAGTTTGTTTGTACGTCTGCATCTTCTTTTGCTGCGGGGACAAATTTGACGACACGACAATTGAGTCGTCATGCAAGGAAGGTAGTCGGTTGGGATTCGAGGTTCTTGAATTTTTCGTTGGGTGACTGGACCGCCATGCATTGTGGAGATGGTCAAGAGGGCAGTTGCCAACTCGACACACTGGACAGGCCGACCAAACCATTTTTCTGTTAAGAGGGGTAGTCGAGAGGATGATTTTTACAGCAAATAAAATTCCTAAGCTTGACTAAAAGTGACACCGGCCAAAAGACAGTTGAACTTCGGAAGCCAGGGAAGAGGTGAGGCGCGAAACGCAGATGGGATGGAAGTCGCGGCCGGCCGATGACGACACCCCCTCTCACTTCTCAAAGTTCGCACACACACACCATGATAACTTGCGACTTCCTCGATGGGAATGCGATATCTTTTCAAAAAAAAAAAAAACCGACATAGCATTGCAGCGCCTTCCCCATTGCTTGTTTCCGATAACCGGGCCGATACTTCGAAATCACGTATGCATTGAGTTCAGGGAAGGAACGCTCAAACACAGAATGCAGGCATCCAATAGTCTGAGAATTTGAAGAGTGATTCGTGGGTCCATCCATCTTCTCTTCTTCCTTATCATTGGCCTCGATCTCCCAAGACAGTCTCGCAGTCTCGGTTCCAGCATCTCACACCTCACTTGCAAAAATACATCCCTCCAGCCAATAGCCCTACGACAACAAAGTCACCACCAACTCGGAGATCCTCGATAATCCCTAAAGAGAGACCGAGGTATGTTTCTTCCCCGCACATAGGTAGGTACTCAAACAGATCTCGTTGGTCTGATCTCATCCGATGGCCCCCCTCCTGAGCCGGCATCCGCGATTTGGGTTTTTGATTCATAGGCTTCATGCAGCAAAAAGAAAGATCTTCACAAAAAGAAACGAAGATAATCTAGCACAGCCCACTTCCCCAAAAGAATCAAGATGGGTAATCAAGGTAGGTAGGCAGAGGGACCACCGCCGCTCGGTTATGTTTACCCATCCCATCACATCCCGCATGAATTATGAGACGAGTCGGAGGCAACCATTTGTCCATCTGTCTATCTCTGTGTGCCCCGTGTGTGTGTGTGTGTGTGTGTGTGTGTGTGTGTAACACCACACAGCAGGACTAAAAAAGCAAACACAAGATCTGACAGAAATGATGCTGCAAGTCCCAACAGGCAGACAACATGGTCAATCCCCCCCCCCCCCCCCCCAAAAAAAAAAGACCTGTGTTGCACTGGCCTGCTGCTGGGTCAACCAAGCTGCTACTACGCAAGGTAGGTATGCGAATGTGGTGGTATGTATATGCATGTGTCGCGAATGCAGCTTCCTTGTAGGCAGGCAGGCAGGCTGCATTATGCATATAATTCCTCCATGCATACCAATAGGGTCTCTCGCTTCCAGTTTTTGCCCAGAAAACCGGACCGAACCTAGCCCAGACCAACCCAGACCCAAGCCACACGACCCCCGCCGTTTTTGTCTTGTCTTGTTTGTCTATGAGGGGGAGGGAAAGGAGAAAAGAGGGAGCGAGGTAGACAGAGATGTCTCTTTGCGCGACGAACCGAACGCACACCACGCACGCACGCACCCTTCGTACCACCATCAAATCATGTCTCGTCTTGTGGGGGTGGAGAAATAAATCTAACTCAGATCGGCTGAGGGGAGGGGAGGGGAGAGAAAGAGGCTGAAAAAGCCGATGTGAATCTGGTTGTTGGTTGGTGCCATGTGACACCAGAGGCCTCTCCGCGGTCTCTCCGCAGCGGCTTTATTTTGCACCCACCAACGGGCGACTCAGGGAGAGAGAGAGAAAAAAAGGGGGGGAGCGGGGGCAAGCTTTTGGTAACGTACGCAGCAAAAGTCAAAAAGTCGGGCCGCCGCTGCTGGCAATGAAACACGGCTGCAGTTTCATCGCAACGCCCGCCTAATAAGTGAGCATAGGTGGGATATGGAGACAAGCGGTGAGAATCACTCTCATTTTTCCTCTGTTCAGATATTTCATCCATGTCTATTCTTTTCTAGCCTGGACTACCCTGCTTCCATTCCGCCTTGAGACATCAAAGCTGCAGACACACACGCTCGGTATAGTATATATATATAATATAAAATGTGACCTGTAAGAGATAGACAAACAGCAAACACACACACGCTGAACCACGCCCCCTCAGCTTTAGCTTTCCCCTCAAACGCTGCAAACCCCACTCGCTTCCAGACTTCACAGAGCAAACTTTGTGTCTCTGGCCAAACAAAACGCCCATATCACGATCCCGTGGCTCAAGCCACGACGGGTAGAGGTAGAAATGAGACGCATTAGGACTTGGAACGTGCCCCAAACAACAACAACAACAACAACAACAACAACAACAACAACAACAACAACAACAACAACAACAACAACAACAACAACAACAACAACAACAACAACAACAACAACAACAACAACAACAACAACAACAACA
>JAPDFK010000570.1:0-15711 GCA_027569635.1 Lasiosphaeriaceae sp. G1095 | reverse complement strand
CCCCCCCCCCCCCCCCCCCCCCCCCCCCCCCCCCCCGCCCCCCCCCCCCCCCCCCCCCCCCCCCCCCCGCCCCCCCCCCCCCCCCCCCCCCCCCCCCCCCCCCCCCCCCCCCCCCCCCCCCCCCCCCAGCGAGGATCTGCCAAAATTTGTGGTCCATAGGTAGGTAGGTATTCTAACGGGGATGGGTGTATCAAACACACCCATCCACAAGGATAAGGGAAGACATATGTAGGTTGACTCTCTACCTAACTTACAGTCCGATGCCATGAGGAATAAACAGTGTTGGTCTTTGTACCGACAATCGAGGCCTAAGGGCAGTAAGAGAAGAAACATATGAGGTTTAAGGCAGCAAGAGACGCGTGTGTGAGACATAGGATTACTATGTAAAGGGATTGTCGAACATGCCCGCTACAAAGAGACAAGACCACTCGCTCAAGATAGCCCGGCGTTTTCCGGTTCACCTAGATAGGCCCTCATCCTAGAAGATTCTAATTTTTTTCTTTTTTTTTTGGCACGCCTGGGTGCAGAGTTTCAATAGTTCTGGCGTGGATCGCCAACCTTGTCGTCGCCAATCCCACTTTGCCTCGAATAGCTTTGACGCGTCCGAAACTCTTCCATGGGCCTGGCGTGCATTGCGTGCGCCGCAGTTTGAAAATAGCACGTGTGGGAATGGCGAATTGGACAAGTCGGTATTCCTATCGCACATTGAATCTATACATATCTCGAGGCACCATCCGTCCGTTCGAATTCGCCTCACCCAATGCTATTTTCCTCCCTTCTTTCTTAATGCGGTGCTATGTTCAATAAACGATGTCCGTTGGCCGTACAATTGTTTTAACCGGGGATTTTTATAAAGACGCATTGATAAGACCCTTTGAGCCTCTCGGTTACGAATAATGGAGGTAGTTTTGGGGGTTCCTTCATCTGCTTCCCGTCATCAAACGCAGTTTGAATTGATTAACTGCTACCCATTCCACGTTGTGGTTATATGCCATGTTCCGATGCAAGGTCGCAAGGCATTTCGTTGAATGGTTGTATTCCGTATGGCCAACGGGTGACAAAACTCGGAGCTGCTTCGTGGACCTACGTAGGGATTGCATTGCAGTACAAGGCCTTCTCTCGGGTTTCTGAAGGAGATACAACGGTATACACATGGCATGGGCTTTCCACAGCCAACCAGGTTCGTTGTTTGGCGCTCGAGTCCGTCACAGTGTTTGGCTACCTCTTGGGGTTTATTACTCTCTTGTCACGTGCAGTGAATGGTGAAATATGGGAGGATTTGGATCGATTCACCTAGCGTCTATCTACTTATTTCAAAGCTTCCATTGTTTCGGGACCTTTGGGCGGCATGCCAGTTGTTTCTTCGTTGAGGAGGCCACCTTCTCACGCACCGTCTGTTTCTGGCCCTGCTGATTGGAAGCAGACGCCAACTCGGTTGCAGGCGCGATATCGGTTTTCTGAGGCCTAGTGGTAGACGTAATGTCAGTCCTGGGACGGGGCTCTCTAATGCTCTTGTTTCTCCGTCTTTTCCTCCAGCTGTACCGCAACGTTCTCTAACTGTGGCGAGAGGACTTTCGGGGAAGGTCCCGCCCTCCTGTTGTCACGCCCCCAAAGAGCAGTGAAACAACAACCATTCATTATACACATACATCGTCCGTAACACCACGAATAGTCACCCAGACTGAGTCAGGCCTTGTAGTGTTAAGGCAAAGGCCACATATCTCAATGGCTACGTCTAAATCATAAGACGACATCACGACATATGTAAGGCACGGACACATCTCGAAGGCATACCATAGATCGTCACGTAAGTAATTTGAACCACGCCGTACGATTACAACATCAATGCCATGAAGTCTGTTGATTACGTCTCAAACATACGACGGTATCCATATGGGGATATATATAAAGGCCTGCCACAAGAAAATGAGGAAAAGGCCAACACCATCATATGCATCACCAAAACACCATGCCTCATCGCACAACTATCGCCACACCATACAATTGCAACACCAACGCCAAACCTCAATTTCAGACGCCCAATACTCAAGACGACAAAGATATGTGGGGAAAAAAGAAACGCTCCATGCTCAACTAGTAGGTATCAATAGAAAAAAAGAATACCTAAACCGATCGTCCTATCCGTATCGTACGTGACGCTGCACCAACGCATATCATATCGACCTTGCAAGCTCTCGCCAATGCCAAATACCCACGATATACAAAGCGACATATCCGTACGTACCGCATTACCATGCTACCATGTCCATTCGCAAACGAAAAAACCCATCCCGAAAAATAAAATAAAAACCTCCCATAATGTTCATATCATGATCGTGTCATGATTCGTCAAATCGTCATCCCATCATGATCTGTGCAAATTCATCGTTGTCGATAACGAGATCAGTTCTCAAGCGAGTCGACATCCAAATCGAACAATTCTTCAGAGAAGACATCAAGTTCGACGATGCGGACCTGGTGGCCCCAGCGCTCAAGAAACTTGGCTTCACGCCAAGCCGACGAAATATTGCGGCGCCATCCGTACACCTCGATATTCCAGCCGACATTGAGGGCACGTTCGCAGTTGGACTTGAAACCGTCCGAGTACTCCGCGTGCGCGGCATCGCCGCTCGCCAAGACAATGGTGCCCGGCTCTTGGCCGCAATCGATGATGCTTTGGAGAATCTTCATGTGCAGGATTTCATCGACAGCCTGCTCGCCCTTCTTCACAGGGCTGGCCGGGATATCGTCGCTTGAGGTAGTCTCCGGGGATGTCGCCGACTTTCTCGCCTTGGGGGGTGGCGTCACCGGCTTCGCGACTCGCTGCAAAATGTTCATCTCATAGTCGAGTTGCTCGGCCTTCAACATATACTCTGGCCGCTTCTTGTTGGGGGTGTTACCCCCCATCGAGCCTGCGACAATCTTCTTCGCGACCTTTCGGCGACGCGTTAGAATCTTGTCGAAGTTCTCAAAAGAAAAAGCAGGTGCGTTCACGCGGCGCTGCGGAGGAATGCCCCGGTTGATCTTAAGGCTGTCGTAAAAGCCGATGATGATGTTTGACATGTCCACAAAAATGTGGACTGGCCGCTGAGCGGCTAGGCCAAGAACGGGGTTTGCCTTCAAGAGGGTATCCTCCTCTTTCAAACCACGGACCTTGAAAAGCATGATATTCTTCTTTCCTTCCTTTGTAGTCCAGTACTCGGGAATCAGGTCGTCCTTGCGTCCTATGTATGGCACGTCGTAGCAAGTGGCGCGCTTGTAGACTTGCACCTTTGCCAGTGCATACGGATACTTCGTCGCTGCTCCGTCGTACGCGTTGGACAAAACTTGGGTGCTCGCGGCCGGCATGTGTGCAGCGACTTTAGTAGACGAGAATAGGGGTCCGCCATAGGCAGCAGGAGTGAACGCGCCAGCCGAACTGGGTGTTGTTAGTTGCGGTGTTCAACCAAATTTTCAGGCCAACATACGAAGTAAACTCGGTGCTTGAGAAGCTGTCGCTCGAGTGAATGGGGGTGCCCGACGAGATGGAGTCAACCATGGTCGCACTTCCGTGATCGGGGCTTGATGCAGTGTGCTCCGAGCTGGCTGTACGGTCGTCGCGCTTGGGGGGAGTCCCGATGGGGTCGAGCTTGGCGATGGGGAACACGGCGTCGATGACGGCTTCCTTCACCATGTCTTTAGCATCAAGGAACCCTGATGCCTCAATAATGGTTGCTTCGACAGTGCGCTGCTTCTGCTGCGCTCTAGTAACATTGGCGACATGGGCGAGATGCTTGGCGGCCTCATGCTTGGCAATCTTCTCGGCAGCCTTGGGATCTTGGCCAGCTGTGTGTGCACGCATAACCAGTGTGGCTTCAATCAAGTCTGCCTCTGGTTGAGCATCGCGAACTTCCTGAGCTTCCTCAAGGCAATTGGCCTGCTGGTAGAGGAAGCCCACACTGCCCATCATGGCAGCTACATCGGGGTTGGCGGTGGCGAACGTATCCCAGGCATCCTGCGGAGCCCCGTCTTTGACTGTCTCCAGCTTAACCGCATTGTTGGGGCCATGCTGGATGCGAAATTGGTACGAAGCCTTGGAGAAGAGGGTGTTCTTGTCTGATAGAGAGAGGTGCGACAAGGGAACCACTGGGGGAGGGCGGAGAGCAATTGCGCTGGTCCATTTGGCCAGCATCGAGAAATCGGAGCCGAGGTGACGTCCCTCAGCCTCGGCGTTTCCGAAGAACGAGAGAGAAGCCATGTTCCCAGTTACAAAAGACTCGGAATGGCGATATTGGGTAAGGGGTTGCGCAACGGTAATCGGCGCGAAGGAAAAGGTGATGGTTGCAAAGATGCAAGACGAGAGGGGTTTGCGAGAAGAATGGCGAAGCTCGAATGTGGGTTGACGATCGAGAAGTCTCGAGAATCGAGCGTGTCGAAGCTGAAGAAGAAAGGAGGGGAGAGTTCAAAGATCGAAGGTCGAAGTTCTCCGGGGGGGGAAGAGGCGAGAGGTGCGAGGAGGAAGGAGGAGGACGACTAATTTTGCAATAGGGCGGGGGGTTTTGATTGGTGTGTGCGTGGTCGACGCATTTTAAAATTAGGGCGAACAATAGATGCCAAAAAAGCACAATAGGAAGACGGACAGGTGCGTTGTTGGAGCGATGCTGAAGTGGTGGTGAAGTGGTGGTGAGAATCGGCCAAAAATATTGTTGGAGTTGAAGTTGAAGTGATACTGAAGTGAAAGAGACGGGCTGTGGGCGAGGGGCGCTAGCGTGGTGGTCTCCACTCATCAGAACTCCCCACACTGGGTTCCAGCGCTACTAGCCAGTAAGCAGCAGCCAGTTGCCGGCGGCTCCGCCCAACCTCTTTCCCCACCAGACCGAACCGAGTCATCCGCAGAGCCTCAAGACCCTGGTTGCTTTTGGATGGGTTTAGCCTTGCATCTTCCTTCCCCCTTGTCAACTTTGACTTTGCCTCCTCCACAAGGCTGAATATATCGATATTCAGTGATTTCATTTTGTTTTTGTTTCCTCTCCTTTTGCCGGCGGTACATACAAACTTTCACCAATGTGATTTTGAACATCAATTGTTGGCCAACTAGGGGCACGTTTGGCAAGCGCCAATCAGTTGCCACTGACCAGCGCATCAGGCCCAAATCTGTTCTTTTGGGTATGGGCATGGGCATGGGCATGGGCATGGGCTGGGCTTTCTGCATTTCGCCGGGGCCCGAATCGAACAGCGTAACCAGTCCATGAACATGCTGTATTATATCATCATCCCTATCCAAAATCCAAATATACCTTCCTGGACACTTTTTGGAGCAATTGGGCAGCCCTAATTCCTCCAGATTCTGGCTTTCTGGAATCAATGTACTGGGGACATCGGCTGTATCTTCAGTCGGTGTCAGTTTTAGCTTGGTGTAAAGCTCCCTCCGTCTGATATAGGTCTCAAAATCCCCTCATGTTCGTACGGTATATCGGTATGACGGCCAGTCCCGAGACCAGCGGGCCACCCAGCAGGTTGGGTGGGTTGGCTGCTGGCGAACCAAATTCGTCCCTGAAGTCATCGATCCCGGGACATGAACCATATGTCAGGATCCGAGACACCGGGGTTTTTATTAGACGTGCTTATTTATTTCTCATTCTGGCTGATAATTGTTCAAGACGAAAGGCTGGAGGTCGGTCAGTCGGTCTTGGTTGGAGTTACTTGCCATCAAGATGCTTGGCGGAAGTCCCCAATATCTGCCTGATCGGAACAAACAAGTCAGCTTTCTGAGGCCATTTTCGTTTGAATAACCTCATCATGTTCATGAGAGGGGGGTTGTCGGCAGGAAACGTGCACAGTCTCGACCCCAATCCGAAGTCTCCCTTCACCACCGTTCCGAAAGTTTGCGTGGTTAATTTACTTGTCGAAGTCTTGCTCAGAGCGGAGTTGAGACGGGAGGAGGTGGTTGCCAAACATATCGTGAGCGGAGACTCTTTTCCAGCTCAACGATAAGACAGGAAGTTCCAGAAGTCCATCAATCTCAAGGAGAGCTCCAATGAATAGCCCAAGAGCTCCTTGTTATACCACGTATGGTGCTCCTTCGCATGGGAGAAAGACGTGAAGGGTAACTCAAGGATGCCCGGCCACTCGGTACACTTCATCCTGAGTTGCGACGACCTCATCCGGTTACCGCGCTTCCATGAGCTGGCTTCCCGTGTCCCATCGTTGCCGTGGTGAATTCGGATAAAACGGCAGAGCCCTTCCTCATCCACTCGAATTCCCTTCGTATTCACCGTGTTCTTCTTGTCCCTCGAAGCTGCATATAAGCCGGGACAGGCAGCTTCTTCCCTCTTTCAAAGATTTCTCTCCACACCTTCACACCTTCACACCGCATCGTTCTTCAAGACCCTCAAATCGGCCTAGGCTTTCCGAACGGTCTAGACCTTCGAATCACTCAACACCTTCTTTTCCCGCATACTCTCCGCGGGAAAAGTACCTAAAACGAATAATCACCACCCTCCACCTCAGGATTCAGATTCAGATTCGAATTCAGATTCAGATTCAGATTCAGATTCAGATTCAGATTCAGAATGGACAACCCGTACCGAACCCTCGAAGAGCGAGCCCGTTTGCAGGTCATCGTCTGGAAGCGCGTTCGAGAGGTCAGCGGAGACCCGGATGTCATTGCCGATAAGATCATCAACAACATTATTGACGTCGAGGACCAGGTGCTGCTCCAGTGCCTGGATTACAACATACCGCCGGCCAAGGTGTCCTCGTCGTGGTTCTTCTGGGCAGTGGACTGCTTGATTTGGGGTCGTCGGTGTGAGTGTTTTTTTTTCCTCTCTGCTTTGCCTATCAGTGTCTGATGGTTCTCGCAAAACCATCCTCTGTCGAGCTATTCATCCTTTGTGCCGCCATCAAGCAAAATTATTAACCTGCCTTGAAACTTGGGATCACCAGTCCGCCAAAACAACGAGCCCTACCTTTGGCTGTATCTGCTTCCAGATATGAGCGACGACGCCCTGATCTGCCGGCAGTACTTAGAGGTATGGGAAGACTTCCACAACGGTAACTGGCAGGACGATGTTCCTACCATTTGAACACGCCAGTCTCTTTTTTCGCGGCTTCGCACGACAAGGCGGTTCAAGGTTTTGGAATGAAGGGGAGATCTATGAAGAAAGATGGGTAAGTTACCTTTACTTTCTGACCAACTCACCCACTTACTTACATTGCATTTTTAGAAATATCCCGTTGTGTACTCGAGTCACGCAAGCCTGTTCTTATCATCGGCAGCCGCATTTTCAGCCTGAACGCGTGGAAAGTCCCACAGCGTGACAACACTTTGATGAGGGTGGGAGAAAAAAGAGGTGCCGATGATGAAGGTGGACAGACAGCCGACTCAATTGAGAAGGAAAGAAGGAAGAAGGGGATATAAATAATACTAGGAAAAGGCTGGAAGCACCAAGAAACCCGTCACCTATCGAAAGTTCTAGGTGCGAACTATATCGAACTTATAGCAAATGAGAAACCATCAAAACTGCATAGCAATGCATGCTGGTGAATGAACAACAACAATAGCTAACTTGGTTAGCAATAAGGATTTTGAACACGAAGAGACTAAATATATGGAGGAATAGGAGGAGAGAAACGAAAGAAAGAAAAGAAGAAAGAAGGAAAGGAAAGGAAATGGGGGGAAAGTAAAAAGGAAAGGGAAATGGAAAAATGAGGAAGAAAACCTCCATACTAAGGTACTCAGCCACAATGAGTAAGAGGTGAAGACAGAGACACAAGCGTTAAAAGAAACCGCGAATGAACCCATCCACGGCTTCCCATATAATATAAACCAAGAGCCACCTCATTTTAATAGAATGAAATACACACAACCACCCAAGCAAATCTTGACAAAGAAAGGCAGACACCACGTTCTGGATTCTCTGCGACAAAACGCAACAAGTCCGAGAAAAATCCCACTGTTCCCCAGCATGCAGCAAAAAACTATTACGAACAAGTGTCCTTCGCATCGCATCGCATCAAGCCGGAAGGAACAGAACCCATCAGACTGGGGGCTGCATGGACGACACAAACCTCACGTGAAAGACAACTACGCCAATATCGAACATGTTTTAAATAAGCCTCCAATTTTTTTTTTTTACCTCGCTTGGTCCACACGTGGATGAACCGGTGGAGAGGCAGTTGGCTACCTAGATAGGTAAATGCATACAATACACCCCTATGGCCATATAACCGTACCGTGCCCAGTGTATCTTTCGGCACGCTACTGGGGCACAGAGGAACTAAGCATGAACGGGACGGGACTTGGAACGCAAACGAAAAACGCGACCGGCCCCCAGAGGTTTAAATAGTGGAGAGTACTCTTACGCGAAAGGCAAGCAGTAACGCAGCGCGGCGCGCGCGAGGTGTTGGTATTTCCCACAGAAGTTTTCCCCATGTTCATCTTCTGGATAGTCGCTTTGCGTAATGGCGAGACAAACGTCAAAAACACCAACTCCAGAAGCAATCCACCCCAGACCAGATAAAACCACTTCAGTAGGACAGAGAAGCCGTCTAGGCTACACGGACGCCAAACAGAAGAAAATTATTCGCGTGCGCAGAAAATTCAATCCTCAAGATATTTCCTGCGAATAAAGCAATCCTCCATATCTTTCTTCTGCTCCACCGTGATGGCACCCCGGCGGAAGCAGTCATCGTAGTACCACTGAAGATTCTTAGCGCGGAGTTCTGCGGGTGTCTTGCCCGCATTCTCCGCTTTGCCCTCCTGCATCATGGTCTTCCAGTCCCCTCCAAGACTCTCGTCTAGGAGCTTGGTTCCCCGGTCCATGTCGGCGCACCAATCGAGGATCACCTTCTCAATAAGTTGGGACTGGGTGCGCGGGTCTGTCTCAGCCTGCTCGTGAGTCGCCGCCTGCTTCTTGTTCGCGACGTCCTGCTGCTGAGAGGCGGCGGCTTCGTCGCGCTCCTTGCGCTTCCGCGCCCGCTCCTCCCGCAGCTTCTTGATATTGGCCATGTGGGAGACGCTGTGGCCCAAGCCGGCATACTGTTCTGCGAGCCCGCCAGTGCTCGTGGCGCGGCGGTTGAGGGGCGGGGCCGTAAAGAAAAGCACACGGCCCTGCTCGTCGCACTGGAACTGGTCGCGCACGTCCGCGGGGATGGCGGCGTCCAAACCGTCGGCGAGGGTGTAGACCTCGGGAGCGCGGGGGACGTTGTACACATTGCCGGGCGCGCTGGCATTGGCAACGTGCGGCATGGTCGCGGAGCTGGGAGTGGGCGGCATCGGCTGGCGGGAAGGCGTCATGCTTGGAGCTGGGTGGACAGGGCGATGGTGAGGGTCATAGGCGGGCGCGAGGTGGGCGGGCGTCTGGTAGTGAAGGGGCGGTGGAGGCTGGGGTTGTACTCCGTAGTGTTGCTGTTGCTGCTGCTGCTGCTGCTGCGGGTAAGAATGATGGGGTGGGTAGTGCTGCGGGCTTGGCTGCATCTGTGGCATCCCAGGATGCGGCACGTGCATCTGCATGGACATTGGCTGTGGTTGTAGATGGAGCGGTGCGTGTTGTGCCTGGGGATTGGGAGGTGGAGGGTGGCGTGGCGAAAATTGCTGCATGTAGTGCGATGGAGACGGCACAGGCGCAGGGCCAGCTACTGCACCATGCCCATGATACGTTGGTGTCCCTAGAGGTCCGACGTCACCTTTTAGGTTGACAGAGGCGCGGCGTGGAGGCCCTATGGCAAGCGGCACTGGCGCGACGGGCGTTGGCAGAGGAAGCACGCTGGGGCCCGGAGGGGGCGACTCCTTCATTCTTGTCAGCTTATCTTGTTCTTGGTCTTCTTCGTTCTGCGGCGAGTCGTTGGCCGCCATCATCCCAGGCGGGTAAGCAAGGCAGATCACAATACAAACTACGAAACAAAGAACTAGGTGGGCTGGTTGGAGCACAAGAGAGCAGCGAGAAACAAAAAAAAAAAAAAAAACACAAAACACAAAACGAATTCAAACAAAGAGCCGTCCACCGAAACTGTAAATTGTGCTGGGATATGCAACTGATAAATGGAGGATGGATGATGGATGGACGGGCGGACGGGAAGAAGGTTGTGTGGGGTTGGAAAATTCTCTCGAAAAGCAAAAACACAGCGAGCCAATTTGGGACCCTCAGAAAAACAGACAAGAAGAAAAAAGACACAGATTCATGGAAAGGGGAAAGGTCTTTTCATACTCACATTTGGTTCTCGCGGACGACGATGGACCGCTCCAATCATTGGCGGCGCATTCGGGCTCCTCCAGCTAGGTTTGGGGAGTTCGTCCGTCTCTTTGGCGTCAGCCTGCAGCAGGTGCTTGATGGGGCTGGGGATCTTCCTCAGATTCCGGGGTACGTCGAACAGGTCCATTTCGTAATCCTTTTCACGGACCTCGTCCGGCAGACAGCTAGTCCACGTCTTGATCTTGTTGAACCTGTACTTTTCTTCATTGTACCGCGCCTCGCACACGTACACGGCCTTGTCGCGCGGCAGTCCTCGCGGTCGCCCCTTGGGGTAGCGGGTGATGAACATGACGAAGCACCGGTCCTCGACCTCCTCAATGCGGTGGTCGCGATACTGGCCCGTCTTAACCACCTCATTTTCCCAGAAGAACTTGTCAAATCGGTGCACCGTCTGTTCAGGCCGATAGTACCAGCACGCGTTCACCCACTTTTGGCCCGATGCGTCGGACCAGGTACGATAAATCTGGGCGATGATCGGCTTCGAGAGGTCGTTCGCATTGCGAATATGAACCCAGTCACCTGTGGCAAGGTTAGCAGCCTGAAAGGGAGGGCATGGTAAGAATCAAGATGCAAGACTTACCAACTTTCCATAGCTGTCCGCGGTAGTCGATGCTCGCCAGCGGGAGCTTCCCATCCTCGTCACGGAAGTCGTCGTCTGGCTTCGCCTTCTCCTGCTCAGCCAAGATGCGCGCCTGCTTCTGCAGCTCAACTGCATCTTCGTAGACCTCGCTGCCCTCTTCGTTGTACTCCTTGGCGTTCTCAAACATCAGTTCCAGGTCCTGGAGGACCTGGTCGACGGTGTGATACTTCTTGCGTTTGTACTTCTTTTTGATCAGGTCCAGCGCAACCGGATTGCGGATAGCAGCGTAGTAATCGGGCAGCTCCGCCTTGTCCGGCAGCCTCTCAAAATGGGCGACACGCAGTTGCCCGTCGTCATTCTTAAACCTGCGCAAACCCTTAAGAAGCGCCTCGATGCGACCCTCAAGAGGTGTAAAGACCTTTGGCGGTCTACCGCGCTTCTTGTGGGGGTCGTTACCGTCATCTCCCTGGTCTCTTCGGCCCCCTGACTGGCGGCCACGTCTACGCGCACGACGACGTCCACCTTCGTCATCGGAATCATCATCGTCCTCTTCTTCATCTTCCTCTTCCTCCTCCTCTTCCTCCTCCTCTTCTTCTTCCGGGGTCGGCGAGTCCTCGAACTCTGGCAAGGGTCCGAGATCAGGTAAGACGGCCTCCTCGGGAGCAATCTCGCCTTTCTTGACCAATTCGTTCAGCTTCTCCTTGAAGACCTCCTGCAGGCGGCCGGCATCGGAAAAGATAGGGGCAGACGGTCGATTGTACACCTGCGCATTGTGGCATATGCGCGCGACGTCCTGCACGAACTCTGCGAACCCTGTGTAAGTCTTTTTACCGAGCTTGGCCTGTCGAGTGCGGTGCGTCAGTCAGCTTGAATTCACCAGGTTTGCGCAATTGCCATGTCAAATGAACCTACCCGAATGGTGCTAAAGGCCATGGGCTCCTTGATGACTTCAAAGTAGTCGGGCAGGCTGCGCTTGTTCACCAGGCGTTGGAAGCCCGAGGCGATTTCGTGATCCCTTGAAACAGCCAATCAGCATGCCGGCGCGCCACAAAAACAGCTTGGAGCTCGGCAGCCAAAAACTTACTCCCCGTCCACCTTGATCGTGTAGCGGCACAGGTATTCGGACGTGTCCTTGATGAGCTGCAGCATGTCCCTCGAGGTCTCGTCCTGTTGCTCCTCCATATCCTCGTCGTCGTCCTCGTCGTCGGGCTCGCCGTCCGCGTCGACATCGTCGCCCTCGTCATCCATGTCTGCGTCGGCATCGGCGTCGGAATCATCGTCGTCGTCGCTGCGGCGCGTGTCGGCGTCGTCCATGTCTATGTCGTCGTCGTCAACAACCTTGGCCTCGATGGATTCGCGCACCTCGATCGCGTCGCCGGCGGTCATGTTGCTCCTGTGGGATCGGGCAGTCGATTTGGTCTGGGCAGGAGACGAGGTTTTCTTGGCGGGCGAGATCTCGCCTCTGCTTGTCCGCTCGCGCAAAGTGGGCATCGCGGTAGGTACCACAAGCACTCAGCAGTTTTCAATGGCAGGGGAATCCAAGGTACAAGCAGAAGGGGTTACCTCAAACCGAGTCAGTCGCGAAATCTCCACACACGGCCAGCAGCCAGGAGCCAGACCAAGCAAAAGAGGTTCGACGTTAGCGCGGCTGGGGCACACGCACGGGCTGGCTGGCTGGGCAGGCAGGCAGGTGCAAGGACGGGAACCCCCAAAAAGCCAATTGCATCCACCCACTGGCACGTCACACGCACACGAGCCCTGTTAACGCGCTAGATCCTCGTTAGATGACTAGCGCGTTTGCACCCTTGTTGCCTTGGCTTGCTTGGTTCTCCCCGTCGATTCGTGTCCAGAAGGGGAAAGGTGAGCTGGAAGCTGTGCAATGAATGCCAAGCAATTCTGCAGCATTTGGGTTCAACCTGAGTTGTTGGTTACTCCTCGTGGTCCAGTGTCACGGCTGCACTGCGACTTTGGCGGAGAACCAACCTTAAAGTCTAATGACCAAGAGCTGAAGATGATTGCCTCGCGCAGTGTCAAACCTCCGAATGCCGTTTGTATTTTTAACCTACGGATTACCCTACATAAGGTACCCGCCTACTATAATATCAGATGGAACTTGTGATTTATAATATCCTGTCATGCGGAGAGGCACGTGGCAGGAGCACCTGAAAGGAGCGCTAAGAAGGGGCAACTCCAGTTCCAAGTGCTGAGTGGAGGCTAATAATCCACTACCTGGCCGGCAACAAATTACGATAACGGGGGGCCTTGGCAACCGCTTCATCGCAACCCAGCTTGGAACGTATCTTTTATTCTCGGAGGCTTCTCGATCGCCTTACACATATTTACTCTTTCTTTTGCCGCAACCTTCTCCAGCTGACAGCCAAACTATTGTTCCTGAACGATTTCTCCAGAGTAGCGCACAAGCCACATCAAAGTACAGTACTAGCGGGGAGGCAACATTACTGTGACGTTGCCATCAGGTCCTGCCCAAAGTCCAAGTTGGGCTTGATACCAGATTCAAGGGGGGGGGGGAAGGTGTCTCTTTTGCAGCCACCGCTGGGCCTCAAATAAGAAGTCAGTCGTCGATCTGGCCTCTTCAACTGGCCATTTTAACCTATTTAATAACGCATCACGGGTGTGTGCCGGTGAGTTGTTGCGTATCTTGGTCTCTCTCACTCACGACATATGTGCTTGCTCTTTTCGATTTTGAGATGCAACCAGACTCATGCATGAGACGTATATTTTTGAGGCTAATAAATCTCTGTATTAGTCGACTTCTTTACCTCACGTCGCACCTCTGATCCAGCGTCCGGAACAACAAAGTCAAACATCATCTTTATCAACGCCACTTTTCCTCAAGACGCCTCAAAAATTGTTACTTTTCTAAAAACCGCCTTCACTGCGCTCAAACGAACAAGTCCCCCTTTAGCCGGGATCCTTCCTACCTCTGCAGCCATAATTACTACTTCCAAAAAAAAAAAAAACGACCCGCCAATTTGCAGAATGAAGATCAAAATGAACCTGCGATACCCAAAGGGGCAGACGCGGATAGAAATTGACGACAGCAGCACGCTCAAAGATCTCATCACCGCCATCCAGGAGCAGACTGAGCTGCGGAGCTTTACTTTAAAGTACGGGTATCCGTTGAGGAACCTAGACACCAGTGCGGCTGTCCTGTCCAACGTCCTGAAGGACTTTGACCTTCGTGGAGAGACACTTGTGGTCGCGCCGCTTGACGCATCGCCTAACACTATTCCTGTGGAGCCGAAGGAAGAGAAGAAGTCATTCACGCCGAAAGGGATAGAGCCCGACGAGACGTCGCTCGAGTGGCCTGAGAGGAACGGGTATATTAGTGAGTTTCGATCAAGTTGTGTGTGTGGAAATGAGCACTAATAAAAAAATGATAGTTCTTCGCGTGATGCCAGATGACAACAGTTGCATGTGTTAGTGATCTTTACATTCTCTCTCTAGCACGTCCCTCTCCATGCTTGAACTGCCTGGAGCATGTGCCCAAGGGCCCGGGCCTGCACCAAACGCGGCCATTTCTTATAAACATGTTATCAAGACGCCCCATAATCATGCCTCTTGCTCCAAATTCTAATGCCAAATCACCGCAGTCACTGCGTTCGGAGGCGCCATGGGCTTAGAAAACCCAGTCGAGAAGTTGAGGCAACAAGTGGGCACATATATCTTGGAGCATCCCGAAAAGTTTACCAAGACTATCCTCGACGACGATCCTGCAAGATACGTAAGGCGAATGCTGCAGATGGACACGTGGGGCGGAGCGATCGAGCTCTCCATCTTGTCCGACATCTACGACATCGAGATCAGCTCCATCGACGTCAAGGCAAGCCACCCACCCATTCACCTCAAGTATGACCTAATATAAACTGCCAACTGACATTCGCCCAGTCCAACCGCGTCGACAAATTCGGCGAGGGCAAAGCAAACCGCGTCATCATCCTCTACTCGGGCATTCACTACGACCGAATAGCCTTCGCCATGGACCTGAGCTACCCGATCGAAGTGGACGTGACCAAATGGTCGACGGACGACGACGAGGTTCTGGTCATGGCACAGCGGCTCGCACAGCGGCTGCAGAACCTGCACTACTACACCGACACGACGGATTTTGTTATCAAGTGTGAGATTTGCAACTGGATCGGGCAGGGCACGCGTGACGCGGCGAAGCATGAGCGCGAGACGAAGCACAGCCAGTTTGGGGAAATGCAGATCACAGATTGAACAGGTATCTAGTCAGGTGGCTAGAGAAGAAACGGGGGTGTTGTATTTATTTGTCAATATGAGCATTGACTCTTTATCGATGAACCCTCTCTCAAGAAACCCCTAAACAAGTTCGAAAAGACTGCAATCACAGTCTTCAAATGGATCTGGCCTTCCCGGAGTGGCATCCCAGAGCCCTACTCCAACCCGTTCGTATCTCGGCAATGATGATATCTCCCCCGTCTCGGGAGCCGTCGGAGCAACGGGCCGAACAGCCAAGAAGAAGCCCATCCCCTCGCAAATAAAGCCGTCGTCGTTATCGAAGTGGAACTCGCTCGTCGAGGGCCCCAAACACAACTGCTTAAATGGAGAATACGTGTTGTCCAGTTCCAGGAAATTGTCGGGATAGTAGGCCGAGACATACGGCATATCTTGTCCAACCAAGAGCCATACGCTGCTCATAAAATAGCCCGCCTTCTGGACGCGATAAAACTCAAGCCGTTTCAAAGGTGCCGAGATGTTGGGCTTGCTGCCAGCCTTCACGGGCGACGCCAGTGGGGGGGGGGGGGGGGGGGGGGGGGGGGGGGGGGGGGGGGGGGGGGGGGGGGGGGGGGGGGGGGGGGGGGGGGGGGGGGGGGGGGGGGGGGGGGGGGGGGGGGGGGGGGGGGGGGGGGGGGG
>JAPDFK010000569.1:0-15785 GCA_027569635.1 Lasiosphaeriaceae sp. G1095 | reverse complement strand
TTGGCTTGCCGTTACCGCCGTCCCGTTGGCCAAAACAACACGCGCGCTGACAATTTGATCCAGGCCCAGACCGTACTCACCCATGAAGGGGCCGACGCCACCGCCCAGGTTGGAGCCGGCAACGCCATTCCAACAAATATTGGCATCCACAAAAAAACAACTAGGTTCTCCATCATCTCCATCATCTCCCCAGGAATCTTCAGAACTGCCGGGACCTGGAGAAAAAAAAGGGCCACGGAGAGAAAGGACTCGGAAGATGGCGGGAGGGGCGGCGGCGGAGAAGGAGGCAGGTCCACCTTGAACCACCCCGGCGCGCGTGTACATGTAGCTAGAGTAGTGTTTGCACGGGGTTCGGTTCCCCTATTAATGCGCTTGCTCCGCGCATGCGCTTGCACCGCTACGTCGAATCGGTCCTTTACCATCAATTACTTCAACGAGCGGTTCAACCCCGGGCCCGGGACTATCTGAACCTGGTACTATTATTATTATTATTATTATTATTATTATTATTATTATTATTATTATTATTATTATTATTATTATTATTATTATTATTATTATTATTATTATTATTATTATTATTATTATTATTATTTTATCGGACCTGTCTTGGTTGGGCCTCGACCGACTTATCTTTTGTCTTTTATCCACTAGTCTACTGCTAACAAGCAGGCTGGGGTTTTGGTTTTACTACGACGACGATCTCGTCTTACATTGTTTGACGCTCACAGATCTCACTCACCACGAGTACGAGCAGTCTCGAAGCAGTATCCCGAGACAAGTAAGCAGCCATATGGCTGGCTGGTTGACCTGACTGACTATCCCCCCCCCCTTTTTTTTTCTGCAGATCAGCCGTTGACGACATACGTCGGCTCCCAACATGGCAAGGAAGTGCTCTTCTTCAGGGACGTTAAAGACTTAACTTGAGTCAACCAACCCCAGTCGACCCATGTCGATTCACATGTGATCAAAACATGTGCAATACAACATTGATAGTTTTATTTTTTATTTTTTTTTACCTTTGCAGCTAGCTGTCTGGCAGCAGCCGAGATTCTGTAGTAAAGCGTTCACTAATTATTAATAATTATTACCCTGTCCGCAAAGCGAAACCAAAACCCCCTTTAGCGATGAGTCAATACTACGTTATTATAAGTCCCCACCATCCAAAGGCCTCTTGGGGAGATATTTCACCCAAGGGGCGCAGTTCCCCACGTCGGCCTCTTTCCCCAGATCCTTGGCTGGCACAAACATGCCCGTCTGCAGGCTGCCCTTGACAAAGTAGACATACCACGCCTCATGCAATACATCTCGCCGGCCAGTGCAGCGGAGCACGACCTTACCACCGCTGAACCTCTCGAGCGCGGCCGTGATGTCGGCCAGGGGGTAGTATCGTCGGCTGTGCGGCACAATACCGGCCACTTCTAGCGCGTGGTAGGTGTCCAACATGCGGAATAGGGCCGACGCGCGCGAGAAATAGTCAACCACTTCTACTCCTGGGGTATGCGGCTCCCCGTAGCAGGCAGGGGCAAGCGTGTTGATGCAGGTTGCGTGCTTGTTGAACTCGTGCTGCCACAGGTGAGAGTTGGGTCCACTACGCGCAACAACCAAACAACCAACCCCTGAATGTCAGCAAAGCTCTTCTTCCTTGGGACGGAATATATCTCAAATGCCCCTCGTCGCTTATGATGATACATGTCCATTCTTGCCATTGAGCGGGGAAACAGGTGAAAAAAAAGGTGTGTGAGTGTGGGGAAGAAGAGAGACAAAACGTACGACGAGGCAAGCCAGAAGCGGTTCATGAACTGCAAGAGGTCGTGCTGGCCGTAGTGCTGGAGGATCTCGGTGATGTTGTTGTACCGCGGCGTCATGTGGCAGAACTGGTCGTAGGTCCCATCGCACAAATCGGGCCTGCTTTTTCGTTAGCACAAGATATTCCCCCATTTTTTTATTTTTATATCGCTCAAGAATTGACTCTCAATCCTTCATGATTCCTCGGAGATTGACCGAACAGACCCCTCTAAAGGTGGTGGTGGTGATGATGACGACGACAGAGAAGCCAAGCAAGCACATGCTTGTCACGCCCATCGGACCGGATGTGTATTTTGACCACAGACCGATAAACAACAAGAAAATGTTGAACCCACCATAGCCCGTGAAGGGTCCAATCCTGCTCCGCGCCCCCAGCGTGCGTCTGCTGGTCCCAGAACTGTGTTAGTAACATGCGGCCGCCGGGGTAGACGAAGCAGCACTTGTCGTCGCCGGCGATGGGAGTGCTGTTGTGGCAGCTTATCGGGCTATCGATCGGGCACGACGGGGCTCCGCTGAGGGCTTCGTAGAAGCCGACATCGCTGAGGGGCTGCAGCGGTGCAGTGCTGCCGTCGAAGAGGGAGAGCAGGTTGCCGGCGTACGAGAGGAGGCCGCGGAGCGATAACGATTGCGTCATTCTGTCTGTTTGTTTGCGTTCTTGTTGCTTGCTTGTTGCGTTATCGACAAGTCTAATCAAGTTGGGATATCCGTGGTTGCATCTGAAAAATGACCAGACAAGATGGACAAGTCGCCTTCAAATAGGCAGGAAGGCGCTGTTGATGGCATTGAAGCATGGGCTGATTGTTGTCGCGAAGTTGTGAGGAGTACCTTGATAGCCGATAACCTTGTAGTGCTCCCCCGCCTCCACTCTCAACCAAACCCCTGCGTAAGGCTGAGATTGTGATGCACTGAAGGCCTTCATTGGCTGGAGACAGAATGGCTTAGGCTTGGCACCCCGCCATTTTCGTTGGTGGGTGCGGGGAGGGGGGCAAGGCTGCCACTTCGAGTTCAACATGACGAAACAGACTTGTATTCCAAACGAGCCATCAACAAACAATTCCTTTCAAATTAGAGAAAAATCTCGACGGGATCTGTTCGGTTGGTGGTGATATCTTCCCTAACAATCCCTTCTGCCACTGCTTGACTTCCCCTCTTCCCATGCCCGCATCCATCACATACCTCTAGGTAGCAAGACAAATCTTTGTTTCTCCACTTTCTTCAATATGTCCCATGGACACTTGTCACTTCAGCTGAGCCCACGACGAACCAACCCAATGGCAAGCTAATAGTTTCAACTCGCTCATCTCTCTCAACATCGGCATAAAGATACCAATGGTCAATGACTCACCTCGTCTCTTCCTTGGCAAAGAAGACTGTTCCTTGCCAACTGTTCCTTGCCAACTGTTCCTTGCCAACTGTTCCTTCAAGCAGACATAATACTACATGGCCAGTAATAGCACAATTACTTCCTTATATAGAAAGAAATACCGCCAGAATGTCTTCCCATCATCGCGGACAGAAGGGTCAAGGGTCGTCGTTCCCGGAACCACTCATAATCGAACCTCTATCCGGGCCACAACAACACAAACAAACATTTATCATCCTTCACGGGCGGGGCTCCAGCGCCAACAAGTTCGGCCCACCACTTCTTCAAGAACTTTTTTCTCCTATTCCAAACAACACCACCCAGCAGAACCTGGAAGACTCTGAAGATACAACCACGTTACCCCAGACATTCCCACACGCACGCTTCATCTTCCCAACTGCGCCGCGCACGCGCGCCACGCTGTACAAGCGCAGCATCATCCGGCAATGGTTCGACAACGCGGACCTTACCACAGGAGGACAACAACAACAACAACAACACACTTCTGCCGCGAACGAGGGGATGATGGTGGATGGTCTGCAGAAAACAGTGGGATACATCCACTCACTTCTTCGTCGGGAGATTGCCGTCGTCGGTGCCGAGAATGTCGTCCTGGGCGGTCTGAGCCAGGGGTGTGCGACTAGTTTGGTAACGCTGCTGCTCTGGGACGGAGAAGAACCGTTAGCCGCGGCGTTTGGGATGTGTGGATGGTTACCGTTCATGGCGCATTTGGGGGATGGTGGGAGAGAGGATGATGGTGTTGAGGGGAGAAGAGGGGACGTTGTGAATGTTGCGGGAGAGGAAGGGGACTGTCATTACGAAAGTGAAGAGGATGAGGATGACCAAGATGAAGAAGAATATGAGGATGAGGATGCGGATGCGGATGAAGATTGGGGGGATGAGGGGGGGCGGTATGAAGGGGGCGAGGAAAAAGGGGGGTCTTGGGAGGAGACATTTGACCTCTTTGCTCACTCAGATAGTGAGGATGACTTTGGAGGAGAGACACATTCTTCTTCTTCTCTCAACATGAACCCAGCTGGCTCGGCTGTGGCGGCCGTGGGCGTTCTGCAGGAGAAACTGGAATTGGAAGGCCGCATGCTAGAATCCCGTCCGCCATCTCTCGATACACCCCTGTTTCTTGGGCACGGGGATAAAGATGGCAAAGTCCCTATCAGTCTTGGCCGCGGGGCCGCAAGATGTCTCAAATCCCTTGGGATTGATGTATCGTGGAATGAGTACAAGGGCCTTGGGCACTGGTACTCTAGCGAGATGCTCACTGATCTCACTCAATTTCTGAAAGGCCGAGCTAGCTGGGAGGAAGATGATGTGATGCCATGAGAGAGGCATTGGTGAATTACTACAGCATTACAGACGTACTGGAAACTCTTTTGTTCGTCCCGTCAACCATCTTCTTCTCCCATTCCTCCTCCATCACAATCCAACCACACATAGATAATATTTTACCACCTCCTTACAGTCCGCAATAGATGAGTGGCACCTGCATCACCGTAGCGTCGATCCGGCCCAAAGCCTTGGCCTTGCCATTGGTGAGGGCGTTCATGGCCTCCATGCCGAGATTCATTCCCTCTTCCGTGTGGTCAATGGCGAGGATGTAGACCGTCTTGCCTCTGTACGTGGCCGACCAGCAGGTGCCACAGTTGGGCGTGTTCCAGTCCGTGATGTTCCCCGAGCCGCCGATAAAGGGGAACGTGGTAACCTGGCTCTGCGTCTCCCAGCCGTACTTCCACATGACGCCGTTTTCACCGTCCGAGCACATGACGATGTCGAGGGACCGGTTGGGGTCGTCGTAGCCCTCGTCGTACGTGACTGTTTTGTGATGGCCAACTGGTTAGCAACGTGCCCGGAATGGGATGGGATGGGATGGGATGGGATGTTTGTTTGTGACTTGCTCGTAGTGGCTGAGGTAGCGGAAGCCAGCGCGAAGAGACCCGCGGCGATCTTGGAGAAGTACATGATGATGACTGGCTGTTGGGATGATGTTGAGCCGAGATAGCAAGGAGGTTGATATGATGCAGTTGGTTGGTGATTGGCTGCAGGTTTGCTAGGCAAACCGATGCGGTTATGATCAAGTGACGATACTGGACAAGACGGCAATGAAGGAGAGGAGCCGGAACCGTATGATGATGGTGTAGCTGCAAGTGTTGACAAAAAGAGAGAAAGATTGCAAGTCGAGCAATGGAAGTTTGGTGCCAATTTTGGTGCCCATGACCTCCTTTCCCTCTTACCCGCTCCTTCTCCGCCTCACTTCTCAACTTTGCCTAGAAATAGGAACCCACTGTCTCGGTTCCAGATCTCCGGGTGAGGCTCCGGGTCGGGAAACTGCGACACGACAAGAAGATGGCTTTGCTCAGGGGTCCACATGATGTCGTAAGTTTACTCCTTCCCAATTGCCATCAAATCACCAGATATCCATACTGCTGAGTAAGTGACTTAATCACTTCATTCTTGTCAGTGAAAGACCTGAGCTCCTTCCCGCAGCCGGCCTCGAGACCACCTGCAGACCAGGCGACTGTTCCTGGAACTTGAAATGTCAAAATGCCCTCCTGTCCGCCAACTTACGCACACGATTGATCTTGTGATTCAGAGACTATTGGCCTGCGCAGAAGACCGTTCGTGCCTTGGGAAGCCGTAGGGGCGAAGTAATTTAAGGCAAACAGGGAGAGACAAGGAGAGAAAAGCAAAAAAAAAAGAGGAAAAAGGGTCAGCGGGGATCTAAGTCTAACTGATAACCGCGGATTTTTGAGCTGGGCCAGGGACTACCGTGACTACTATACGACTACACCAACCGAGATTCGTCGAATACTGGCCTTAAAAAGATGCCCTACAGAACCCCCCCCCCCCAGAGGATGGGGACAAGGTCATGGAAATTGTCGGCCTGTGCAGGGCACCTGCCACATACTTTCACATGAGGCGGAAGGTGACATACTGTATGCTTAGCTTGTGTGTCCTGGGTGCCCAGTACGTGGCCTTGTCCGACTTGTCTTGTTTCTGCCTACATACCGACCTCGCCATGATGTGTCACCCAACCCGCAGGCGGGCGGGAGATAGAAAACCGACCAAAAAGATAACACGATTTCGAGTCGCACCAATCAAAGATATTGGATTCCTTCTGCAAATATGGATTCTCCTGCTTGTATTTATCATCACTGAGGCAGTTGGTTGCGGATTCAAACCCCTTTAATCAGTTTACTACAATTATGATATGATTCAGTGAGACAGGTAGGATACAGAAAAGTTGTCTACCCAGGTTCTCATCGTAATTTGCCGACTGAATCCGCTCTCGTCGCTTTTTATTTTGAACTTGAATTCAGCCATGTTTGATTGTTTGATTTATCTATAATTAGAACAGGAAGTCTCAGAGGCAAAAGAAGAATAACATGTGGAGGAAGTTGGGATTGTCCTGGGTATTACACAAACAAAAGTCTATATGCGTGTACTTTGGCCGCGGGTGGGCCAACTTCCTCCTCTTCTTACTCCTCCAACCACCATGCCATACTATATATGTCGATGAATATCGCCGAAACCAAACCAAGCCGTCGAGACTGGAAGCCAATAGGATCGGATACAGAGGAGGCAGTGAAAGACAGTCCACCGTGAACAAGAAATAATGGTGGAAACCCCAAAGGGGGAGGGAATCATGCACCCGATACTTTCTTTGCTTCGCTATGAAAGATTACCTGGAGGAAAGACAGGAGGATCGCCAGAAACCAAAGGTGGAGAGATGGCCAAGATGACAGAATGAGGGGATGGTGGTGCTCTAACTATTATCGTCGACGGTCGGCCATGGCCTCGAGGTTCCGACACACACGCCTGATCTGCTCGGTCGCCACATTCAGGTTGTCCTCGTTGGAGAAGATGTTAAAATGATGGCCGGGGATGTCGATGACTTGGGTGATGAGGTCGGGTCGATACTGGTCCCATCCGAGCAAGCGGTCATGGCGATGCAAGTCGACACGGCTTACGCCTTCTGCGGTAACTGGCACCGCCTCCATTGCGCGGAGCAGGATCACGGGGGGCGGACGGGGCACGAGGGACGTTGTCGAAGTCGCGGTGGCCAAAGCTCCATTCATGGCACCGGGCACTGCCGCAACAGCACTACTGGTGTCGTTCTTGTCGCGCCAGGTGGGCATTGTCCACTTGCCTACCATCTTGGTGGCCTCGGAGAAGCAGTGCAGCACAGCATCGCGAGTCTCCTGGCGAGTGTATGGGCTCCACTCGACGACGTGCTGTACGAGGGGCAAGCTGCGGCCGTCCTTTGGCAGGACGTTGGGGCAGACCGAGTCGATCATGATAATGCCCAGCAAGTCGAGGGCGCCGCTGGGTTCGTCGGCCAAGAGGATGCGGGAGACCTCGAGCGACAGCAGGCCGCCCAGTGACCAGCCGCCGATGATGACCTTGGAGCCGCGGGGAATGACCGACTTGATGAGCTTTGCGTAGTGGCGGGCCATTTCTGGGATGCCGCCCTCCCAAGACTCGCCGGAGTGAAAGTGGGGATTGGCGATGCCGTAGAGGGGACGGTGGAGGTCACCCAGGCAGTGGTATGAGAAGATGGTGCCGCCGCCGTCGTGGATCAGGACTAAGGGCGTCGTCCCTGCACGCGGCGCCCCCCTTCGCGGCTCCTGGATGAGAGCGGGGTTTGTGCTGAACATGGCGGCGACAATCAACTGAGCTGCCAGCGTGTGCCAGTGATGGATGAATGTCGAATGGACAATGACGTTTTATTGCCGTCTCAGGCGACGCGAAAGAGGCAAATGGCGGAGGGTACTCGGGTTTTTGTCGTTTATGCTCGTGGAACCGCAAATCGCAGTACAATCAGGTAGGCAAGGTGTCATTCGGCCGAGCGATAGGTGCCTCTCGACGTCACTGGATTGGCAGGTCTGAGTGAAAACCGGCTGGAGCCAATTGGCCGGAGGTATCAAGAACGCAGGACAAATAAATCGGGACAGGTCAAGTGGCAGCCAGCAAGTCGGGTGCGCTGGCAGAAGTGAATTTGTTCTTTGTATAATTCGGTCAATTGGCGATGAAGGAGGTACTTTAGGTACGATATGCAGTGATGAGATGGGACAGCATCGTGAAGTGGAGCCTTGAGCCCAGGCGTCCAACTCGGGCTTACCAAATTCGATCTTTGCCCCGTAAAAATCCATGCAGCTGGCAGAACTCGGCCGCCCGTCGCGCGTGGTTGGCCTCCCTGCTGAGTGAGTGATAAAAAAGGGTATTGGGCAATTGCAAGGATAATAACGTCTCCAATACACTGGACTGGGTAAGGCAGATAGATCTAGCTGTACTCGTGCCTACATAGTAGTAGCTACCAAATGATAGTAAATCTTACTCTCCATTGGTAACCTTGGTAACCAAGCGGGAAGGTGAAGTACCAACCTCAGGTGCCGTCGCACCACCTCGTCGATAACAGATCACGTGCGTCTTGCAATTGTGACGACGTCTAATAACGTCCCAAAAATAAAATAAAAAAGAGAGTCAAACCCAGCGTGGGTAAATCGAGTCACTACCCGAGCAGCAAGCAAAGAGTGAGAATGGGGTCCGCATCCGTCATCAGAATTCCCCCCCCAAACCAAACCAAACCAAACTAAACCAAAAAAAAAAAAAAAAAAAACCCTCCACCAAAAAAAAGGTCGTCACCAAAACTGCCCAACGGCGGCGTGTAAGGAAAATCAATCCTAGGGGACACTGGTGACCATGAGGAAATAGCTTTTGGCAAGGGGAGGCTTCTCGATGAAGTCGTTCTAAATTCCCTCATCCAGTGTCAATGCGTCGTCCCACGTTTGATTGCTATTAACATGAACAGGAATATAGTCAACGTCGTAACGGCCGCTCTGCAGGAATTCCTCCTAGCCGGACTCGCCCGATAGTCCGTCTACGACACGGCTTTGCGGCTTCTGGAGTTATCGTTAATTAACCAAACACTGCAGTACCTATAAATAATTACATGTCTGCCAACGAACTAATCTTCCTGACTGGACTCGGTAATAGGTGGGTAAGGAGGTAATTATTCTTAATACCGAGAATTAAACCGTACGTACCGCCCACGTGTTGACCTCGCCTATCTCCGCTTCCATTGTCTCCTCCATGCCACCGTTGGGCAGTGTGTAATATTTGATTGTGATCATATGTATTCTCGGCTTCTCGAGGTTCAAAGATGGGTTCTTGGGAGGTTTATCAGGGTCCTTCCAATTCTTCTTATCACTTTTCGTCATGTTTCCACTGTTTGCGAAGTTTTCTTTAAAACCTAGTTGCACGTTAAACGCAGCTCTTGGAGGCATTGTGCAAGTCAACTCTTGGGTTAGAGGATGTGGTGATGGTAATTATGGAAGGAGATAGTGAGGAGGTAAAAATAAAATCCCCGATGCCTGGTGCTGCTTTCAAGGCGTGAGATTTGAAGACTCGAGAGTGATGCGAGGCAGAGAAAGAGATACGAAAGAAAAAGCAGAAGAGCGCGCAGCGGAGGCCTGTATTTGTCCTCGATTCTACGGTTCTCCTCACCGCAAAGGTATCTCGTGAGTCCAAATCGGAAATACGTTTGCTTGAATCTGAGACTATCACCAAACTACAAACCTGCCCCAACTAGGTCCCGATCTACCGCAATTGAAAGGATGGAAAGCCGGGCGGCAAATCAAAGCACAGTGCATCTCCGCTTTCCCGCCGCGGGCTGCCATCTTGCTGTCGTCAGTTCGTGGCAGTCGAGCCCCAGTGTCAAAGAAGCCATTGGTGTTTCAACCAGCCGTTTTAAAAAGGGCCACGTTGTCAAAATGACACGGAGCCAGGCCAACGGCGAATGGGTATTGGTGGTATTGGCCTTGTCGCCTTTTTCAGCACGGCGTCAACCAAAGTTTGGATGGACGGCAGTATGATTCACACCGGTCACCGGTGTAACTAACTGCCTGGGTTGACCTCCATCAAGCTAGGGGGAGCATCAGAAGACGGCAAAGCTCTTAAAACTTCAACTGAGCATGTCCCTGCCACGGAACTTCGAATTCGATTGAGGCGAAGTTTCAATGACTGGACTCATAGAGCGAAGACCAATACAGTGCCTACGGGGTGGGAAGAAAGGGGGAGGCTTTATTCACAACGGAAAAACCTTGAGAGTTCATAAACCTCTGATTAGCTAGCTGAATAAGCTAGCCTTGAGCCATCAATACCGCCAAATTGATTGTAATAACTCGGCCATCAACGAGCGAGAATAAGGAGGGAGGAGATCGCGCTCATCCAAAAAAGAATCCTGTTCACAAGCCCGGCCAAATCGAGTCTAGTAACTCGCGTAACGAGTGAGAATAGGGGGCCGCGCTCGTCCAAAGAAAACCGAACCATGTCGTCCACCTCCACCAGCCCAGCAAAGCCGAGTCTAGTAACCCAAGTAACAACGAGTAATAATAGTGGGACTGTGCCCGTCCAAAAAAAAAACCCCCCATCCCTCCCGTCCACCAACAACCATCCTCCGCTAAATGTCTCTGAATAAATAACGGGAGATCATCAGGGAAAGCAAGGAGAACAACCAGCCCTGCATTTGTGCTTCCCCGAACACTTTTCGTCCACTCCCACCCTAACTGCTGCTGCTGCTGCTGCTACTACTGAATAGTAGTACTAAGTAGAAGGATAAGCAGTATCCCCGCTCGCCACAAGTCGCATTGTGATGAGCACATTGGCGGGGTAGTTCATGGCCACCGTAAGCCAAGCCAAATAGTCCTCGGGAGTTTCAAATGCGGTCCAGCCGTTCACAAGCGCACCAGTTTGGGGATTTGCCTGTGGCATAATTCGCTCGACTTGGAAAAAGGGGGGATCCGGGTTGACGTAAGGCGCCCAGTTGCCGTTTGCCGCCAGATCGGCTCTGATTTGATCCACCAACGACTAAGTATAGAATTTTCCCCCGTCAGTGAATTTAATTAATTCATTAGGTAGGCACCCCCAGGTGTATCAATCACATGATGCTGATAATAATAACATTGGACAGTCACGTACCCACCAGGTGTTGACCTCCTGGACCGTTCTCTGCATGTCATATTCATGATGGCTGTTGGGTGGGTCGTGGTAGATGATCTTCACCGGTCTTTCCGAGGCAAGCGGCAGGGTCTGAGGCTGTACCTGAGGCTCGGGCTGATTATGCGCCGGAGGCGGAACATGGGCCTGTTGTTGCTCCTTTCTGGCATCCCGGGGCCTGGGGTAGTCCTTATAAAACTCTCGGCGTCGGGTTGGGTGAGGCCCCATTGTAGAAATCCGCTCCTTGACGAGGACGGCAATGTCTTTCAGATGTTGTGGGGTTATGCCTGGCTGCTTGGGGAGATTGGCGGTGATGATGAAGAGACAGGAAATGGAGAGGAGAGAACAAGGCAGGGAGGACCAATATTTATACGCGTTTCTGCCACCCCGGCCGACTCAAGAGATATCTAGCAAGCTCGAGTTAACAGCGCGCATGGGAGCAGTTTCTGGGATCAGTCAAAACTACAGCCTGCTTCAAATCTAGTCATTTGCTACACTGCCTGCGTTCACAGTCTAGCCACTCCCTACGTTACCTGTTTGAAAAGGAGGGGAAAACATAAGACGCGGTCAGGTAGAGAGGAAGTCTGAAACAACCTTGTTCTCACGAGGCTATCTTCCACGACTGTGTAACTGGGCGATAACACAATCTGCCACTTCTTATCAACGTATTAAAAAAGGGGGTAAACATGAGATGAAGTCAAGTGAGAGAGGATGGCTGAAACAACGTTATTCTCGCGAGGCCATCTTCCACGTCTGTGTAACTGCATGATAACGCGAACACAGTCTGCCACTTCCCATCGACTCATTTGAGAGGGTGTGGGGGACGGGGGCGGGCAAAGATAGGACGAGTTCAGATGGTCTAGGAGGGCTGTTTCAGCCTTCCTATGACGGGGTTATTGTCCAACTTTTCTGCAACCGAGTAACAGCGCAGACGCATTTGCCACTTCCCACTAGGCTTATTTGAAAAGGCGGGTAGCCATAAGGACGAGGCAGGCGACAGAGAGAGACTGTTTCAACCATGACCCCATGGGGCTATCTTCCACGTTAGTGAAACTGAGTGATAACACGCACACAATTTTTCACTTCCCATCAACTTGTTTGAGAAGGGGGAGGGGGAGAGGATACCTATAGGACGAGGTGTTTCAGCCTTTTTGTCATGACGTTATCTCCCACTTCTCTATGACTGAGTGAGAGTATGAACACGATCCGTCACTTGTATCAAACATCAACTTATTTCAACCTATTAACCTCCGTGAGCATATGAGGTTTGTACTGGGAGTCCCAGGGAGCCAATGGCAGGCTTGGCAGGACTATGGCGGTCAACGATGTGGAGCTGGGATTTGGACCAAAACCCAGGCAGTTTACATGGCCATTCTGCCTTCAACACGTAACCACAATCCATCAAAGGTGGGGTTATTGGCGGCATGTGGGCCGAGAATTTGAGCGCGTGAGCAGCGTCGAGAGTGTAATTACAACTAATGAATGGCTCTGGTCAGAGCGTACTAATGGTTTGTCGATGATTCGAAAGAACACTCGGTGGAGGGCCGGGTACAGGGCAAGCATGATCCCCATAGGCCCAGCTCCGATAACAAAAACATCGCAGCTCTGCATTTAGTGTAAGATATCTGTTAAGTAGGTCAAAAGTCATATTCAACGATTAATGATAATTAATGGTCAAGTCTTATTCCTCCTGAGACCACTAGGTGTCCTTGAGAGTCATGTGCGTTTGAGAACAAGATGTCTAACATCTGACATCTTCATTACACAGTGTAACTTAGGGTGATGTCGGTATCCGACTTCCCGTCCCGGCACTGACAAACATCTGGGAGAGTTTGTCACCATCGTCGTCTCATGTTTGCTAACTCACCGCTTACATATATGATGCAGTCTTGTGCAACCAAGACTCCACGAGACTCCACGGGGAGCGACGAGAATGTTACTAAAGCTTGACGAGCTGCTGAAAAATGGTCAACAAACATGGATCTAGGAAGATCAGGCCGAGGATCTGGTGACGGCGGACACAGAAACGTGCAAGAAAATGCAGTGTTATTATTGGCAAGAGTGGCCCAAATGGTTCACTTATCTGCGAGAGCAAAAGGATGTCATAACTTTGATTTTGGATAACACAGTACTGAATTTGCTCGTCGCCAACATGCCAAAAAGACTTGGTTGGGGTCATCTGTTGAGGTTCATGGTTCCACTGTGTTTGATCTTTGGTGGAGAAACTTGTGCATTATGCAGGTCTGTTCCACTGTTGCCCCAGAGCCCCACAAAAAGCCCGAAAAGCTCGGGCCACCCAAAAAGTATATTTGTGCACGGACCACCTACCCTATGTATATATTCTACGCTCCCCGCCCAAAATTTTGGGATTCTTCTTTTTCTTTCTTTTTTTCTTTAGCTCTCTTTGCCTTTTGGCTTAGATCAAGTGTAGTATCTGTTCTTTTCAGTTTAATCTCTGAAACTTCTCTACGGAGAAGAATCTAGATTATCCTTATTTTTAGCCCTCGGAAGACTTCCCTCTGGGCTTGCCTATGGTCGTCCTCCACTGTGTCCCTGGTATTACACTGCCTCCAGGCGACGCGAAGCTTTGCTTCACCCTTTTTTTTTTCTTCACTGCAATCTCGGGCTTTGGCTTGGGCTGTGGGGAAGAATGTTATTTCTCGCGATCGTGTTTTCATGAGTTGCTCTTCTGCTCAAATGATTCTGATTCAAGAATGAACGGCATGACTCAGCAAGAATGGCCATGCTCCTGCTTGGGCACCGTAGCGCGTGCGACAAACGCTGTGCATAGAGGGCTACACGAATAATGCCGCAAGAATTCCCGCCCAAGAAAAACAGACACCCTGTAATTGTCCCGTCCATCATGATAGCTTCGCGCCGCGAAACTCGTGTGATGTTCGAGATGATCGTCCGTTGGTGGAGGCAGGCGCCCAGGCACTCATTTTCAGTGAATGAAAATCGGACGCGTTTTGGGTCGGCCCAAATTTCTCCGACGTGATTGCCTTGCGTTTCGCGCTGAAGCAAATTGACAGACTACCTCAACCAAAAGAGTCACCACAAATGAACCTGAGAAAAAAAATCATTTGGTTGCGAGAATCTTTGACAGACGCGGGCGTCGACGTCGAGAGCGCGATCAATAATCCCGTCCGACAGAACCCCCCTTGAGAAAGAAAAATGGTCGGTCCAGGCCTCGCAGCTTCGCGGCATGCGCCGTGGCGGCAAGCAGCAGCGGCGTCGACAGTGGCGACACGGCAGTACATCGAGCCGGCTCCCCCTCCCCTCACCATCACCCCTGCTCCGACCGGCAACGGCCACCACTACCACCACCGCCACCACCGGCAGTCGGCGGCCGCATCGTCATCCTCTCCAGCGACGTACGAGCTCGTGCGCTTCACCAAGATCGTCCGACGGCTGCAGTGGAAGCTGCCCTTTCTGGACGCAGGCTACCGCCAGGCCGTGACCCGCGTCGTCGTCGTCAGCGGCCAGGACACCACCGCCCGCGTGGCCGAGGCCGAGCTGATGTTCAAGCTTGACTTTTTCGAGTACTACATGTTGCTGGAGCGGGCGTTGGTGCATCTGTTGGGTGTGTTCGGGATTACCATCTCGGGGGCAGGCTTCACCACCACCACCACCAATGGTAGAAATGGATCCACCACTACCGCCGCCACAACTATCAACAACGGCTTGTCTGGCAGTCTCTGGCGTGGCAACGGAAACGGCAACAGCCATGACAATAGGGCCAATATCTCAGGCGGCGGCAGCAACAGCGGGACCAACGGCCCTCGGGGAGGAACTAACAACCGCTGGGGGCATTCCTACCACGCCAACGTGCTCGAGGCGCTGGACGACGAAGGGAACCCTCTGCACCATGTTCTCGGCACAGGCGAGGTGCGGCAGCAGCTGGGACGGGCCAAGGACCTGCGCAACCGATGGAAGACGGCAGGCGACGACGACGCCAGCGACAGCAGCAACGGCAAGACAGCGGCGGCACCGCTCGAGACGTATGACCTAGAGCGGATGCTTGCCGTCATCTTCCAGGGGCTTGAGGATGCGTTTGCCGTGGCAGAGCTCTTTGTGCGCGAGGAAGAAAACGACAGGAACGACGACCACATGGACGTGGTTGATAACGACGGGACCACGATCGACTGGATGACTAGGGACGAGGAGCAGTGGGAGTTTATGGTGGACGCCATGGACTGGGAAGCAGTCTGAGTGAGCGAGTGCGTGGGTGGGCGGGTGGGTGAGCAGAGGGCTGCTCAATCTTTTTCTCTCTCTCATCTTGCTGATTACTTTTTTTTTGGCTTCTTGCTCGGGTCAATTTGGTTTTGTCCGGGGAAATGGCAAACAGACTGACAGATGAGTGTTTGTGTTTTGGGGGGGGGGGGGGGGGGGGTTCAGGCGAAAAAAAGAGGATGCGGGGATTTTCCCGAAAAATAAAAAAAAAAAATTTTATTTATATTTTTATTTTTACACAAAGGCGCCTCTCGATACCCAAAAACATATAAAAAAACACGTGGGAGTATTAAAATATAATCGGTTTTAAATGGATTGATTATAATTTTGTGGGGGAATTGGTATAAAAATATTTATGTGGGTCTCAACC
>JAPDFK010000568.1:0-15886 GCA_027569635.1 Lasiosphaeriaceae sp. G1095 | reverse complement strand
CCCCCCCCCCCCCCCCCCCCCCCCCCCCCCCCCCCCCCCCCCCCCCCCCCCCCCCCCCCCCTGTATATCCAACCCCCCCCCCCCCCCTCACAACATGTGTGGCACACCTTATCCCACCCCCCCCTCTTCTCTTTTTATCGGTGTTTTATAATAATTTTTTTTTTCCCCCCCCCCCCCCCTCGCCGCCCCCCCCCCCCCCCCCCCCCCGCCGCCAAATTAAGGGGCGGCCCTGAGCCAAACGATTCACAAAATGGCAGCGGCTGGCGAGTCGGCAGATGCGATGGGGAAAAGAGGAGAAGAGGAAATGGGAATGGGAATGACGGAGGGGATCACTAACAGTGCAGCGACATGATTGATGATTATTTGTGTGATTTGCCAGTTGTGATGGTATAGATTGAGTTGTTGTAAAAGTCGAGGAGAGAGAGTTGGGTGGTCAATGGAATTACTGTTGTGTGATGGTTTGGAATGGTAGAAGTTCAAGAGCAGAGGGGAATGGTGAAGAGTTTATAAAAAGGGCCAGTAGGTAGGTAGGTAGGTAGGGGGGGTAGGAGGGAGGGGTCCGTCTTTGTGCGTCACGATTCAAGGTAGGGAAGAGGAAGCTTTCCACTTTCGTTCATTCATTCCCAGCAACAAACATCACATCATCGCCTCGTAGCTTCCCCAGACCAGGCGTCTTTGTGAAGCTGCAAGATGATGTCACCACCTCACCCCCCCCCCCCCGGGCCCCACCCGCACTATACGTAGTAGCATACTAGTATAGTATACCAAGGCTGGAAAGTTGCAGGGGGTGGCCCCACCTTTTACTCTTGACCGGATTGAAGTTGGTCTGGGCAACTGCGCTTTCAATTCATCCATGCCAGAAGAGAGCTTGGAAAGCACTGGATTGGTTCTGCGTCAGGGTGTCCATCAAGTCATCATAGTAGCAACTTCTAAATTTTTTTTTTTCAAGCGGTCACTTGGACCGAAACATCGCCCCGGCGACGGGGATCCATCGCTGCTGTCCTCTGTGCAATTTAAGCCCCCTTGATCTCTGTCAATATCAAGGCACAGCTGTCAATTGGGAGGGGCCATGGTCTCCATGCCTCGGTGCCTCCGTTTGATCCCCGCGGGCCTCAACAGCATCACTCTTCCCCACTGACGACCATCTCACATCACCCGGGACTGACGGACGGGAGAAAATCTCTAAGGCCATGCAATTGGCCGCCGCGTCGTGCCAGGGCAGGCCAGCCAGCCGGGGCAGGGGACTGTCGTTGGCTATGCTGTGTGTGACGCAACACTGAATCTCAACCCCTGTTGAACCACCACCAACTCCCATCTGTTTGGTTTGTTGCTTCCCTGGCCGCTGTTTTACCGTAGATAACCATTCACGGCTCACCGTAAATCTCCTGGGATTCTCTTGTAGCATATGGGCAATAAATACAGGATAAACCCCTGGCCGTTAACAACCCAGAGGAAATTTATGATATTGTAGTAGCAAATACGTTATGATGAATAAGTTATGCCAGCTCGCTATTCCTCTACCCACATCTCTCCACCCCGTCTCGAATCTACACAGAGCAACAGAAAAAGAACAAAAAAAAACAACAAATAATACAACATATGTAAACTCCTGATCTGATGCTCATCGCTGCGCGAGCGTCATTATTTCACTATGGACTTTTTTCCTTCGTCTTAAATATGCCACCTAGCACTACTACTCTCTTCTTCCTTTCCCACAAGAACGTGCCTCTCAAGCCATGTGCTGCCCGTCCTCGCCGCCGCGCAGAGCCAGGAGCGCACGAACATCAGACACGTACTGCAGGCCTTCTAGGAAGGGTATCAAATACATCAGATCGCCGTCCGTTGGATCGCTGAGCCAGCCTTGTATGGGAATCGCATTATCTGTTGTGAGGCGAGTCAGCAGAGATAAAATGGGGAATCAAAACCAAGAGACTGAAGACTAACCTTGATGGAACATGTAGCTGAGAGGACTGTTATCAAGGATCATGACCTTGCTCAAGTCGGGCTCGACCGAGCTGAGGTCCTTGATAAAGGCCCCGTGCCGGAAAGTGCAGTGCTGCCGGTAATATCTCGCCGAGAAATACTTGCGATCCGACTCGAGCCAGTCAATGACCGGGTCGGCGTACTCCTGGACCGACGCCGTAAAGACGACGAGGTTAAACCACTTGCTAACCCTGCGCAAAAACTCGTCGCAATGCGGCCTCTTGTGCACATAATACAAGATGGGATGTTGTGGGCCGATGCTCGCCTGCCCGCCCACGCCCACGTACGTCGTGTTGAGCCGCACTTCCACCATGTGTCCGCTGCTCATCCGGCCGCCCTTGGACATACTGTGGATCAGGGTCTCATCCAAATCCAGAATCAGGGTCTTTTGGTGCTTGAGGTTCGCAGGGTCGATATTGATATAAGACGGTTGCCGGCGGGGTATTAGGGGTCGAGGCGGGGCCGGAGTTTTCGGGTATTTTGTAAGTGCGCCGGGTGGAGAGGTTGGAGACTTGAGCTGCGCCGAGATATCGTTCGGAGAGGTGTTGGATTCACCCCCTGACACCGCGCTTGCTGACTGCGCTTTCCTGTGCTTTCTCTGTCGCAAGGTATCGTCCGAGTGAAGTCGTATTCTTATGGATCTTCGCGCCGGCGCAATCTCCTCCGAGTATTGGAGCGATTTGGAACGCAGATGTCGCCCACTGGCACCTCGACTGCCGCTTCCCCCCTGCCTTCTCCGGTCTGGATCCGAGTCTGACTCTGAGGAAAGCCCAGAAGACGACGACCCGCTTGAGCCGAGAAATCGCGATGCTCTGCGGTGGCCATGGCCGGCCCTGCCATCCATGCCGTGCTGGTTTTGTTCATCATTCTCAGGGGGAGCCATATCCTCGTGGTAATTCATTGCCATCTTCCCCGAGTCCCCCCCGTAGAAACCAAAGAGCTTCCTCAGCTGAATCAGGGGCGCAAAGTTGCCTTGCTCATCGTAAAGACAGGCAATTAGATAGACGCCCGGGGCGGCTAATGTGGAGAGCACCCAGCGTATCGAGTTGATGAAGGAATTTGCGATGCGCTTCGGGAGAGGGGTCCATTCAGAGGAGGAGGCTCGAGGTCCGGATTCCTTGGACTCGGATATTAGGGGCGTCCGTTCGTCGATGGAATGGTCGGGGTCATTTATAGGCCGGTCGTCAGTCTCCAGGTCGTCAGGCTCGGCAGTCAATCTGTCCTTCTCATTGACGGCAGCAAACGCGTTGTTCTCGTCTTCTCTTTGCCGGTCGTCGTCGGGGCTGACGGCTAGGCCTAATGCGCTCAGGGAGTTTGTTCGCGTCGGTACTGTGCTCGGAGTAGGAGAGACTCGAGCTGATATTATGTTGAGGGAGTTCATCTTGCCATGGAGGAGATGTGGAAAGCCATGAAGGACAAATGCGACAGCGAGAAGGAGCGGGCTGCGATTGGGATGGCGCGTCCCAAAGGTTGAAGCAAAGACGTCAATTTGCAAATTCGAGACTTTGGGGCACCCCAGAAAACGACCGATATGCGCTCGAGCCAGCAACGGGAGGATATTGCCGGTTTTGTTGTTTTGATGCGCAGCAGCAACCCAAGACGGGGGCGTTTTCGGGTGGTTGATGATGATGCTGCCGGGAAGTAGTTCAGAGCGAGACCAGTGGTGCTCGGTGACAAACGGCACGGACTGAAAGGAACGCTGGACTGGGCTGTGGACGCTGTGGACTTTGGGAAGCAAGCTTAAGCAGGCGATAGGTACTGACAGTAGGTAGGTAGGGATAGGGAAGCAATGTCGTCAGCCTCGGCAGCGTGCCAAAATTGGAGCCCGATGGGTATCTTTTTTGCCTCCAAACACAAGTCTACAACAGGCAGCACAAATTCTATAAAAAAAAATAAAGCAACAAGAAAAGGATTCGACAAGAACTGGCCAGGTTGCAATGCGATGCTGTGGTCCGTCTCACATTGCTTTTGGGTGGGAACCGACGAAAAGATGTCTCGTGAGTCCGGCGATGATGGGCAAGCCACTGATCTGGGCAACCCCAGGGTTCTCCCCCCCCAGACCAAGCACTAAAACGCGGCGCTAGTTGGGAAAGGTTCGCCAAACGGGCGCTGTCCATTACAGCCCGGAACTTCTCGACTCCTTTCCAGCATGGAAGCTCAACAAATGCCCTGGGGCCCCGCCAATACGCCGTACTTTAGCCCACCCGATCACGGCCCAGGATTTCTTCACGTGCCATTCTCAATCAACTGACACGGGTAAAGACAGGGATCCCGCACAGCGTCTCTGCACCTTTCCTCGCGATACGACCATTCAGCAAACATCGACTTGGCCGTTGGATGCCGGTTTGGCCAAAACAGATAGTCCGAGATGCATGATGCACGCCAACTATCCCACTCTCCACGGGCATACACATATGCATAGTATCAATTTTCTGAGTGTGATTTACGTAAGCCACCTTGCTGTGGACGAGATGGGGTAGCTTGCGTGGCTTAGTTCGTCCCTGAATTGCTGAGACGATCATCGCCGTGGAGAAAGGTTACAATAAATAACGCGGGGAACACCTTGAGGCTTATGGGAATACGGGATAAATAAAGAAATAAAAGAGGGACAACCTATCATACCGAGAGTCTACTGGTAGTCTGTTGAATCTCATCATGATGTGAAATATGTATGAGTTCAACCTACATGAAATGAGATGGAATAGGTAGACAATTATCCCGAGTTATGGAGGGAAGTGCAGAGGTTTGGGCCCCAAAAAAAAAAGCCTCCTCTGCCTGATGCTTAGAGATACAAGTTACATAGTGCTGGCCAACGTGCAAGGCAATAGTGACTGTTTCCCTGACATCGACATCTCACATCGGTTCTGTCTCGTGTCTCAGACAAAATCAAGAACTTCAGATAGAAGTCAACAGAGAGCTAGCTCAATATTCTCAACTGTTATAGATTAAGAGATTTACTCGGAGGAGGAATCAAAGGCCTTGAATAACCATTTATCAACTGACCGTACGTTTGCCTTGTTGTTGGTCTTATTTTCTTCGCCCCTTGACTGTTTTCGTCGACCTACACCAAAGATGGAGAACCGAGAAACGTCTTAAGACTGATCGACAAAACAGAAAAAACACAATCAACGTAAACGGCACTAAAAAAGGTCTATTCTCGACTCCAAATCCGGGCTTGCTGGGTCAATCGGTGGTGATATACAGGTTGTCTATTCAGCACAAGCTCTCCCCTTTTGGGTATGTTCCAATGCTCCGCACCAACAACTCGACCTTACTCCTCACTGCCAAACTCGGCGCGGCCGGCCTTGGAGTTGAGGTACTCGTTCCTGCCAGCCCGTTAGCAACACAACTTCTTCTCCCAATGTTAGTCCACAAAGACCTACCGCTCGATAGCCCAGTTCATGATGTAGTAACCGGCAATCATCGGGGGCGCCCAGTACAGGACCTGGGAGCTGAAGCGTCTCCATGTGTTGAAGATGGCGTCGTGGGCGACACCGGCCAGCGGGTTCTGGCGGTTCATGGAGATGCCGTATGTGACAATGCCCTTCTGCTTCATTCCACCTGTTTTCATTTCGTGTCAGACCATGGTCCATAGAGTCGCTGGCAGAGCCGCAATTGAGATCGCCCATCGCATATCCATCCCGCTCATGTCTTGCTGGCTTTGCTCTCGTTCGGGGGTGGATGGTTGGGGGAAGGAAGCATGGCCGTCCAAATGCTATCGGGCCAGGCGCTGGCGTGGGCTGTTGTGTCTCACTCACCGAAGTTACCCCAGCTTCCAAGAAATCTGCGCGAGAGGACGTCAGTGAAACATGCCCGTGAGCGATTGGTCGCGCGGAGCGCATGGTGGCAGCTATAGCAGCAGGTCCACGGAAAAGGCGCAGCGATGCAGAGTTTCGGGGCGGACTCGGGTAGACTGACTTGCCATGCTTGCCGAAGGGGGTGTCGCCACCGGATCTGAGGGTCTGGGTCGGGCGCATCTTAAATGACTTCTCGGGGGGCGTTGAAGCGTGGTGGGTTCAATTGGTAGTTGCTGGCGCAGGACGGGTTCGGGAAGAAGCTCTCTCAGGGTGGAATTGAACTTGGAAATCAGCTCGACGACAGAAGCCGAGAAACAGTCCCTCTCTTACCCCAAAGCGGCTTAGCGCGTTCACCCGGTACCTTCCGCGAGGGAGGACCACGAAAAAGTTCAGCTGCGACCGACAGCTACACTTGGACCACCAGCGACTAGCTCCACCTTTTGGAAGAAGCTCCATCCATCAATTGCTGAACATATCGAAAGCTCAGCTACCTACCTGTCTATCCACACCGGTAACAGAGCTTAATCACGAATCGAAGCCACCACCTCCCACCGACACGAAAATCACAATGGCGACCGCCGGACTTGGTTTCCTCTACAGGGCTGCGGTGCCCGCGGCCTTCGCTGCCTATCTTGTTCAGTCGTCCATCTACGATGTGAGGGGCGGCTCGCGAGCAGTCATCTTCGACAGGGTGTCTGGTGTGAAGGAGAAGGTCGTTGACGAGGGCACACATTTCCTGATCCCCTGGGTCCAGAAGGCCATCGTCTTTGACGTGCGGACAAAGCCTCGGAGCATCCCCACCACAACCGGCAGCAAGGATCTGCAGATGGTCAGCTTGACGCTGAGAGTGCTGCACCGACCGGATGTGCAGTCGTTGCCCAAGATTTACCAGGTGGGCTCCCTTCAGTTGTTCTGTGTCTCTCGGGAGTCAAAAGAATCAAGATGCTGGATATATGCCTGGTCCTCTCTCGCTAACTGGTCTCTGTTCGCAGCAACTCGGTCAAGACTACGATGAGCGCGTTCTCCCTTCGATCGGCAACGAGGTGCTCAAGTCGATTGTCGCACAGTTTGACGCGGCCGAGCTGATCACGCAGCGTGAGGCGGTGTCGAACCGGATCCGGACCGACCTGATGAAGCGGGCCAAGGAGTTCAACATTATGCTCGAGGACGTGTCCATCACGCACATGACGTTTGGAAAGGAGTTCACCAAGGCAGTCGAGCAGAAGCAAATTGCACAGCAGGATGCGGAGCGGGCGCGCTTCATCGTCGAGCGTGCCGAGCAGGAGCGCCAGGCCAACGTCATCCGCGCCGAGGGCGAGGCCGAGAGTGCCGAGACCATCAGCAGAGCTATCGCCAAGGCCGGCGACGGTCTGATCCAGATCCGAAAGATCGAGGCATCCCGAGAGATTGCGCAGACGCTGGCCAGCAACCCGAATGTGGCGTACCTACCCGGCGGTGGCAAGGGGACGAACCTCCTGATGAACGTGGGCCGGCCATAAAGGAGTCAGGGGGGCGATGATGGCTATGAGGAATGGCAATATAGCAAAAAAATAATGGCCAAAAGGCGTCGTGTATTTCTAGGTTGACAATGTATATTCCCCGCTTCGGAATGCCAAACAGTGCTTAATATGATATCAAAGGGAGAGAAGTGACTGACTTGATAGCAACACCTACCTTGTCACTTGTCGATGTAGCAAATGAATTAAGCGAACAAAATTCACTATTCTGGGAATGTCTACGGATTATTTATAACATCAAAACCTCCAGCTTAAAGGGGGTTGTAGTTAAGGTCCCAGCTGATAGACCCCTGCCGGAGATTTCGGGTTGTAAGCAGTTGGGAAGCGAAAGAATAAATAACAACATAACTGTACCTAATAATATCACATTGGAGGTTAAAAAGGTCATTAACGAATTCATACCTAATGCAGTTCTACCTCCCTACATATGCAAAGAACTATTAGCGCAGGGCGGAAGTTCTTCCCAAAGCCCACTGTTACCTGCACAGGTACAGTACGTCTAATGCTCAGCACCTCGTCGAGCGGCACCGTAGTCCATTGCAAAATAAGCATCTCACCAAGATCCAAGACTCGGGAGGCTAAATCTAATAATAAAAATAAACCGGGCCGATACTTAGGCCAGTTCTACTGCCATATCTTGTGTTGATCGACTTGTGTCGGGGTTCAAGGCTGAAATAGCAATCTAAACACCACCAATGCTGCATATGTCAAGAAGAGAGGCAAAAAGACAAGACTCGACATATTTTCAACTCGAACTTACGACCTCGAGGAAGCGAGGGGGGGGGGGGGGGGGGGAAGTTTTCCTTAGTGCAACCGCTGATCGTTCTCATAAGGCCATGAGGCCATCCTATTTGTCCGAAGCATCAAGTAGATCTTGCAGTTTCCCCTATAAGCCCCATGCGAATGGATGGTTCAATGATGAGTAGATAGGTAGATGGTGTCAAGGTGTGTTCCTTCACGGAGCCAAAGCTAAACTTTGCTTGTTGTAGTGTTGACTTTCTTTGCAATAAGGTCGAGTAAAAAATAGTCAAGGTACTTGGTATACGTAGTCCGCTTTGGGTTACATTCATTGGCGAGCTAATCGCAATTCGGGCCCTCTCGCCCTATGAGCAGAGATTTGATTGGAGGGGTGGCTTTGGAGACCTCACTGCTTGGCTGTAAGACGTCAGACCAACAAGCACCAAAAACGAAGCTTGAATGAAACAAAGCATTTTGGAACGCCACCTTCTCGCCTATTAACTTATAAAATCTTGGAGACTCTCGCTACATAGCATTGCCGTTCCTTGCTGGTGGCGCTTCAGCTCTCTCTCTCCACACGCTTCATAGCCCGACGCGGACAAGCAACTCATCTCTCTGAGTCGCGCATTACCCAAAAGAGGGCATGCGTGCCGAATTTGCCTGCCCAGCCGTACAACTTTAGGTGGCGGCAGCTCTTTCCTTGTCAATTGTTTGCAGTGGTTTCGTTTTTCGACATTGAAAGAAGTTACCTAGGTACTTTTGCTGCGAACTCGCATCTATCAGCCTCTTCCCGCCATTTTCGTCCTTTTCGTTCCGCGAGCCCTCGAATTCCGTCGCTTTTCCTTTCAGCAACCAATCGCACGGCCCCTCTAGCAGATTCAGGAGTGTGATCATCAAAGTTGCTGAGGTCGTCTTTTCGCTTCTCCATGGTGCGCTTATCAACGGGCTTTCAACACTTGGTCACACAACACCCTGACTTTCTTGCTCATTCCATCCCCCTGGTATTCTATGTTACTTGGGACAGTTATTCGGACGATTTCAAGACGTCTTGGCCTCCTGTGGAAGCTGGGTTCCAGTGCTCGCACGCACGAGCCCTCCCGGCCTGACCCAAGGAACACAAGTTGACAAACAAAGTCGCCAACGCAGGTGCTTGTCAGGCCTCCCGCCGACGTAACCCCTACCATGGACGCCGTTCTGAAGAACTTCAAGAACATCCCCTGCCCCTCAGGAGACAGATGCTCCAAGACAGACTGTCCGTGGCAACACGCATGGGACAAGAAGCCTGCCAGCCCTGTTCCTGATCAGTCTCAGGACGACAACGGGCCGCGGAAACGCGTCAAGCTGTCATCGGATCCTGAAATTGTGCAGAGACACTCCGATATCTCGACCACCAAGACACCTGTGTCTCCGCCGCCGTTGAAGCGGAAAGTACCACAGTCATCCCAATCAGCAGTCACGCCAACTGCGCCTCTACTCCCTGCCAAGCCCACCCCGAGTGCCCCTGCGGAAACCAAGACTGCCAAACAAGTCACACCCGCAAAAGTCACAGCTCCTCGAAAGGCCGAGATACTTAATCCTCGGCATCTTAAGACTGCTGCCCCCGCCGGTCATGATTTTCGCCTTAGGGCGGTGAAGATGCTTCACGGCGAGTTTCTGCGGCTCAACAACGAATTCAACAAGATCGCCGACGGCAATGAGAAAGACCTCGTGCTCTCTGCCCAAGAACTAATCTGGATGACGCTGGACGAGGAGGAGAGGATGGCGACTGACAAGCCGTCCATCTACACAAATGTCATCAAGAACCGAATCATGTCCTACAAGCGGATGACCCCCGCCCAGTGGCGAAAAGAACGCCTGGCTGAGCAGAAGAAGAAGGAGGATGCCAAGAAACCTGTCGTCAAATCGTTTCTCGGCCCGCCCAAAGTGGTCAATACCGGCCTGACGCCTCAGCAAGAGGTTGACTTTCTCGCTCATCTTTACACTCCAATCGCTTCTCTTACAAATATGGGCTACGTCCCTACCATTCCCACTGACGCAGATATCGCCAAGGCACGTGAAGGACAGGAGATGAGTAAAGGCTGGGAAGTGTGCGATCGGTGCACCACTCGTTTCCAAGTCTTTCCCGGACGCCGCGAGACAGATGGAGCCCTTGCCTCGGGTGGAAAATGCGTCCATCACTGGGGAAGAGCATATTATCCTGACCGTGCCCCCGGTGACACAGAGAAACCAGCTCGGCGTTTTAGATGCTGCAACCAGGCAATCGGAGACTCGGCAGGCTGCGTGGAGGGAGGTACTCACGTATTCAAAGCCAGTGCCCCCTCACGCCTGGCAGCCCTACTTCCCTTTGCCGAGACGCCACCAAACCCGCTCGCGCCAAAAGACCGTGCCGTTTGCTTCGACTGCGAGATGTGCTATACGGTTTACGGAATGGAGCTGATCCGTCTCACCGCGACCAGCTGGCCTGACGGCAAGGAGATTCTCGACATCCTCGTTCACCCTGTTGGCGAGATCATGGATCTCAACTCGAGATTCTCAGGTATCTTTCCCGAGGACATTGTGAACGCTGAGCCATGGTCCGCCAGCACGTCCCACAACGCAGAGTCAGAGCCAACGAACAAAGACGACGTCGAAGAAGGCGAGGTTGACGAGGCGAAGCCCAAGAAGAAGAAGATGCAGATCGTGTCCTCGCCTTTGGTGGCGCGTGACCTACTCTTTTCTCTGATCTCGCCCGAGACGCCGTTGATCGGCCACGGTCTTGAAAATGATCTAAATGCGGTTCGCATAGTCCATCCGACCCTTATCGACACCATTCTTCTGTACCCTCACCGCAAGGGCTTGCCGCTCCGCCACGGGCTAAAGTCACTCACGACAACACTCCTTAACAAGTCTATCCAAGTCGAAGTTGACGGCAAGATAACGGGCCACGACAGTGCCGAGGATGCACGTGCGGCGGGAGAGCTTGTACGGCTCAAAGTACAGGACAAGTGGAGGGAGATGAAGGCGTTGGGTTGGACACTTGTTGATGGAGTCTTTTTGCCGCCTGGCACCAAGAAGGACTCTAGCTTGGGCAACCTTACTGAAAACTTTCTCGAGCAGGGTGCGGCAGCCTAAGGCCAGGCCATTTTAGTTGCGGTATAACAATACAGAGGCCGAGGTAAACGGAAAAAAAGAAGGGATATTCCGCCCACTGCTTCCGCCCACTGCTAAAGGATACAAATGCAATAGTGCTGGCCTGTGTATTAGGTGCCATGGCCGTTGATATTGCTGAAAATGTGTGGCGAGAATCTCCGAATACCCATATTAGGGCTCTTCAAGCTTCCAACGAGGCATGACGAGAAGCCTTGAACGCCTCATCATTCCACGCTGTGCTGGCTGATGAACCATGTTGACAAGGCAGTTGAGGAGTCTGTGATGCAAGCTCAGGCCTGCACTGTAGACGGCGACCTTTTTTTTCCCCCGAGCCTCCGTATCGTGGAGGTAAACAGATTGCCAGCTGGGTTGAGAGACACCCCCATCCCGCTTTCATATATATAAATGGGCGAGTTTTGACGCCTAGCAACAAAACAAAGAAACACATTAATCAGCTTGGCAATAATGCAGCCCAGAACGTTCACTTCTCTCCCGCATTTATCTCGGCGATGTCCTGAAATCTGGTTTTGGGACAAGTGCTCAGAGTGGAGTTGGTTATGTCAAGGTTTAAGTAGCAACCTAGATGCTTGGACTCCAGTTCTCGGCCGCAGAAAACCACACTATCGCCAAGTTTCTATCTTTCTATCCCTCTCTTGGATATTCTCAGCTGGCATCATTCCTTTCCCTTTTACCATTGCCTACCTACCTACCTACCTACCTACCTACCTACCTACCTACCTACTCTAGACTGCCATACCCACCCCGCTACCAGCTACCGAGAATGGGGTTTAAGCTTCCAGACCCGGAGAACCATCGGCCTTGGCTCTACCTAACAAGTTGCATGGAGTCGTCATTGATTCTTGAAACTACCTAAACTACCACGAGCGGGATCCACAATCGGCTTGCTAGGTGCGATTCAAGCCATATTTAAGGAAGGGACGGATCGAATCGGTAGATGGAAGTTTGGAGCTCGGGAAGTCGGAAAAAGGTAAGGTAGGTGGGTAGGTAGGTACCTATCTATATGTGATGTGGGCAGGAAAGTGGGCAGATGGGAAAGTTCGGACGAGTTCCTGAAAGTCTATTTTTTAAAACAATCGGTTCCTTCCTGTTCTGTCATTGTTGCTGTTCCGGATTACCAAGATCCTTCTCTGAGTGATTTCGTGAAGCAGTAATTATTTCAACATCAACAATAACCTCCCTGCCTGCCTATATATCTCATTACATATACAACTTCAAAATGTCGGACGGCAAGCGGGCGGTAGACTCCGACAAAGGTATGTCTCCCTCATGTCCACACCTTTTCCTCATACATGCATACTAACACACTCAAAAGTCTGGACTACCTTGATCACCAATACGGACTACCTCCCGGGCCTCTTAACCCTAGACTTCTCCCTCAAACGCTCTGGGTCACAGTACCCGCTTGTGGTCCTCTACACAGACACCTTCCCCGCTGAAGGGCACGCGGCGCTCGAACGCCGCGGCATCCCCAAGCAGCGCATCGAGTACCTCGTCCCGTTGTCGGGGAGCAAGAACTACGATGCCGACCCGCGTTTCTACGACTGCTGGAGCAAGCTCATGCCCTTTTCCCTGACACAGTACAAGCGCATTGTGCAGCTCGACGCGGATATGCTGGTCCTGCGGAACATGGATGAGCTGATGGATTTGGAGCTGGATGAGCCGCCCACTTCTTTTTCTTCCTCTTCTTCTACCGAGAATAAAGGAAAAAGGGTCTTTGCCGCAGGCCACGCATGCGTTTGCAATCCGCTAAAGAAGGCGCATTACCCCAAAGACTGGACGCCGCAAAACTGCGCCTTCACCTCGCAACATGCCGACCCAGAGTCCACACAAACCCGTGCCCCGGCGCCAGATTCTCCAGAGGCAGGGCCCCTGGGCTTCATGAACGGCGGGCTCCAAGTCATCAACCCCTCCGCGGTATTATTCCAGGATATAGTTGCACACATGGACTCGGACGCCTGCAACATGGATTTCGCGGACCAGTCTCTGCTGAGCGGGCTATACAGCGGGCGGTGGGTCGCGCTCCCGTATGTGTACAACGCGCTCAAGACGCTCCGCTGGGACGGGGTGCATGCGCCGCTCTGGAGGGACGAGTGTGTCAAGAATGTGCACTACATCTGCACGCCGAAACCCTGGGAAGACGAGGTCGATGAGAAGGGACGGACCCTCAGCCAAGAGGTCACGCATAAATGGTGGAATGGGATCGACAGAGAGAGGAGGTGGGATGAGCGGGAAAAGGGGGTTGAGGAGGATGGGTATTAATGAGTAGGTAATTACTGTTCTGAAGGGCAAGAAAAGCGTTGTTGTATGAAGTTATGTAGAATGAATGATTTCTGGGATTCCTTAGCAAATGGGGTTTTGTTTGGTCTGTGATGAGTATAGAGGAACTGACGAGGTTGACTACTTTCCAGTTGTTAAATATGTCCGGATTTTAGACATGATCTTCGTCAGTGGCAACGCTCAACGAGTTCGCAGTACCTTTAAGTTTAAAATATCGGCGAGGGACGTATATAACACCGTCACTCAGTAATATATATATTTTCCCCCCCGGTGGATAATGAAAGTCAAACCGTCCCCAGTCTTCTCTCATAGCCACACGATATAATAACATCTCCCAACTTGCCCTTCCAACGTAGAGTTTGTCTTCGGTGGTGTTACAATCGCTTATACCTACCTTTCAGGAACATAGGCATCCATCAAAGACAGATGTACTACAACACTGCCTGCCCGAGCAGACTGCTGATTCCTCCCTCCAGTATTACCTACCATATGATAATAACTCGTCCCATATCTTTAGCCTCAAGTCTTCAGACAGGAAAAACAAAAGGTAAGGTATTCAGACAAACCCACCCTCTACTAATCACGCTGTACTTTTTCATGTCATAGGCGGTTAGGTATCCTCTCTCAACCTCCTTTTCCTCCAACGAATACTATACCTAACTACTGATTTACCTATAATACCTAGGTGCTAACCTTGCAAGTAATGACAAAGCTTGAGGGGAAACTTCATTTCTGGCTGAAGCCAGAAAAAACAAACCCCCCCCCCCCCCCCCAAAAAAAAAAACCGAGGCTCGTTGCTACCTACATATGGAAGGGGCGGGCGCACTTGTGGGAATAATGGCCCTTTGAGGGGCATGGAGCATTGAGAAGGTAAAAGGGGTAGCCATCACGTGACTACAGGGACCACAGGGACCCACATGGATCGGCCACATCAAAAGGCTTCCTGTCAACCTAGTTAGGATCCTTCTTCTTACGAAGAACAAGATAGATCAATGCAACCACCACACAACCTATTGGCTACTACTACGTAGCTAACTAAACTACCTATCGCGATAGTTGTTAACTAACGTAATTGACCCTGTCAATCCAACACTGATCAGTGGTTGACCTAATACGGTTCGACTACAGAGCAGTAAGGATCCGGTAGCGGTAGCGACTGTGATTTACCACTGAGTGATTACAATCGTTGAATAGGAAGCGGTACGCATTTCGATATGGGAAGGGCACTACTTACATGCAGAAAGCTCTGACGGTATTGCAATGGCGCGCGCGAGCGAGCTTCTTCTAGGTACGTGAAACCTTTAAGGGAAATAGCGAAACGAAGGCCTTAAGGGCAGTTAGAGAGAAAGCATACTTTGCTATAATTGGCTACTTGTGTTTATTACGCATTTTGATTAAAGCGATTGCGACTGCGATTGTGGCTTTATAACCTCTTAATTACCACAAAAAACCCCTCCATTTACCTAACCCTTCCATTAACCTACCCCTCTATTACTACATTTACATAAAATAAAGACATTTTAATATAAAAACAATATAGCAGCTTTACGCAACAACCCTAGAATCGCCAGCATTATGGACCCTGCTTAGGAAGGCAAAAACTTCAACCTTAACGATAAGAACCAGCGCGAACTAAAGCGCTTAAACACTTACCTAATTAATTGTTTTAATATTTATAAGGATAATAAATTTATTAATAAAATGCTTTTTATTTAGTTTAAGGAAAACTTTTAGAATTGGGATAAGAATATCTTTAAGGATTTTAATAAAACTTTTTGTATAACCTTTAAATATTTCCTTAATAATTATAGTATTTATTTTAATAGTAATAGCATTATTTTAGTTTAATTTTATAATTTAGTAAACGTTAGCAAATTCTTTAAATAATTAGAGTAAAAACTTAGCGAATATATTATTATATAAGGAAATAAGTTTAAATTATATTATAACCTAAATACTATTAAAAATAAAAAAAAAAAAGGTAAAAGAAAAAAAAAAAACGTTATTAACGATAATAGCGGCAATTTTTTGATAATTCAGCTTAAAACCTTTAAAATCCTTAAAATTAAAATTCCAAAAATTTTAAACATTATGCTTAAGTATAGTATAAAAATTTTTATAATTAATATTATAGCAAAAGTTCTAATTAATTTAAGTAAGTTATATAGTAATAATAAGAAATTTAATGGTAAGCTTTATAATATATTAAATACAAAAATTAAAATTTTTTAAAACTTTTATAAAAAAGTAGGAATTTTATAAAATATATATTATAAAGTATATTTAATTATATTAAGGGATAAAACAAAACAATTTTATTATAATTATATTATTAAAAAAAGTTTTTTTTTTAATTAAATAATATAATAAATTAAATAATTTTTTTATATAATTAAAAACTAATAGCTTTACTTGTAAAAATAA
>JAPDFK010000567.1:0-15930 GCA_027569635.1 Lasiosphaeriaceae sp. G1095 | reverse complement strand
TTTAGTTTTTTGTTTTGTTTTATTTTTTGAACGGCAAACCCATAAATAATCGGCCTGGGTTTAAATTTTTTCCTTTTAAAAACACCCACACACACCTACAATTCCCACCACCGGCTTAACGGGGTTTTTTGCGGGGGTATTTTAATCTACGGGCAAATTTACCCTTGGTTTGGTCCGCCGGCGTGGGGGTTTCAAACCCCCCCCCCCCCCCCCCCCCCATGCAAGGATCCCCAGACCCCATCCCTAAACGAAAGCCTCAACTATCAGCCAATCATAGTGTTTGTCTTCTTTTACTCTCTGCACCCAGACACAGACACCCACCAGTCTACAAACTCTACTATAGTGAAACCTAGCTCTGTGAATGATTTCGTGAGAGTCGTTTGGTCTTTGGTTTACCCTGTCTAGCTCTTTAGTCTATAACTGAGTTTGACTTGTTTCATCTCTTGTTAAACCTCTGGCATACACCATGTGCATGTCATGCACGCCCGGCACTTGATTATCCCTGACATCTGACAGTCATATGATACTTGCCTTCTAATCTCGTACCGTTTGACTCGCCATTTTGCAGTACACGAGTATGTCTTTCAAGCTCATGCGGAGGCTTTCCTCCAAAGTCCAGGATTTGAACCACTTGTGCTCAGCTGCTGCCAGCTGCTAATGCGGCATATCCCAGGATAAACGCACCCGTCTGTGACTTTCTACTCACTAAGAAGACTGGTTTTGAGAAAACGGGCAAATATCTGTGAACTCCTCGAATGGATATCGTAATTACACCAAACCTATCGCTCAATGATATGAGATGAGAATGAGTTTCAGATGATTAAACCAAATATCTCTCACGAATCGCCAGCGCATTGGTTACGAGTAGTACGGATAATATTTTTCGAATTCTCCTATAGCCAAAACTGGGAGGACTAATAATGTCTTGGCGGATCCTTAGTATGTACCTAGGGTAGGGAGGGTGCCGTGCAAAAAAATGTGATTTACTCTCACCAGTTTGCCCTTCTGATTACCGTTTATTTGCCCGCGGCGACCCGCGCCGAAAATGAACGCCGCTGTGACTATTTAGGCACATAGTTAAGCAATTCATTTCATATTTATACTGTTTGGAGAACGGACCAACGAATGGCAATAGCAGAAGCGTAAGGTAAAACGATCTGACATTGGACATAATTAATTATAAGAACACTCTCTCATTCAGCATACTTCACACACCCGCTCTCATTGATTAGATGCCTATGAATAATTCCAGTTACCCAAGCCCACATCCATATTTCACATACAACAATTTCTCAGCCCGAGACTCATTTTGAGTCGCATCATATAATTAATTGCTTTTTCCTGGGGAAGTACTAAATGAATATGTCGAAGAGTCTGGTAATCTTTATTGACAATAAAGACGGACTCATATATAATAGGTAAATGAGGGGCGGTTCATGATCCCAATGAAACAGAATGAGACAACCCGAATGCTAAAAACAACTCAAGGCAGGCCAGTAAATAAGTAGCATAAATACAAAACTGAAAATGAAAAAAAAAAGTCATATAAGGTAGAGGTAGCAGCCAGCCGCATGTTTTCGGTTATTTGCATACTTAGTTATAGATTGAAGAGTTCACTGGTATGATTCAAAAACGCAGGTGTTTGTATCTTGACAAGCTTGGTTAGGCAGTTCCTAAGTCGAGGATCGCAAAAAAGGATTTTGCTCAGACCATTTAGCTCTGGACCGGTGTGCCGCTAATTCATACAACGAAGGTGTTAACGTGGCCTAGGAATATCTCTGGCATCGCCATCTCTCCCTGAGCCCTGAGCCCATCCAAAGAGACACTGGGCACTTGATCACCACGACGATAGAAGAGATTTAGAAAATGCTCATAGGTTTAGTGCTAGTGATAGGACTACCAAAGATCACGATGACGAATAACTCTGATGTCTGCCTTCTGAGTCCCTTCTGATTTCACGACCCACTTCATCAAGGAGTCAAGTCAACGATCCCCGTTCCGACCAAAGAAAAATAGCAAGAGCAGCAGCATCTCTAGGCTCCTTAGTGACCCGTGCGGCACAGGTGGAGTTTCTTGAGAGACTTCGACTCCTGGCAGCCCTACTGGCCAGCATCGCCGGTGGACGAAGGGAAAGTGATGTTTTGCTCCTTCTCAATCTTGGGGACTGCGCCGAAACGGTTACGGCCTTGGTCCCAGATCTGCCAAAAAGAAAATCAGTCTCGTGCAACATGGATGGGAGGTTATGATAATTTATTTACCGCGTAGAGTGACTTGAGCATTGTATCACCGAGGATGTCGAACGGAAGCTGACCACGGGACTGGACACCCCCGTACCAGCTCTTGCCATCGGCGGGAGCGAAAACAAGATCCTCCTTCTGAATGACAAACTCTTTGCCTCCAATTGCGACGCTGAAGTCAGGAAGGTCATCAATCGTGACTGTGCTGGGGATGATATAGCCCTGGTACCGTTCGCTGTACGATGCGCCCTTGATTTGCTTGTAGAGTGCATCACAAACCTCGTCCGATACCAGGGCAAGGGTGGTGCCGGTGTCGGCAATGGCTTTGTTGCCAGACAGGTTCATCTTGTTGCTGTTGATCGTGACACCCTCGCTGGGGAACATCCAGAAGCCCTGAGAACTGTCAATGTCAGTCCAGGCAATCTCCTCGCCCGAAGCCTTGACAAGATCCTGGTCGATCCAACCAAAGGTGTAGAAGGAGTCTGCCGCCTTGTCTCGGGAGCTGTAGAAAGCCGACGTGAACAACTCAGCATCCTTGGGGATGTCAGACTGGTTGATCATGTTGACGATAGGAGTTGGCTGGGGATTCGGCTCGCCACCTGTCGTGACGGTGTTGATTTCAGGAAACGCAAGACCAAGGAGGCCATCCGTTGTGCCCTCACTGAACTGCCTGGAGAGCTTCTTGGCGAGCTCCACAGCCTGGTCCTTGATGGTTAGACCCCCGACGTTAATAATGTCAGTGCCAACATCGCCGGAAGCCGCGCTGCCATCACCGTAGGTGATTTTCCACTTCTTGCCCCCTGCCTTCTTGAAGGTCGACGACTTGGACGGGTCAAACTTGTTGTGGCTATTTCCGGAAGACTTTCCGGAAGATAGGCCGAGACTGCTGAGAAACGATTCCTCAGTGGAGCGCACCTAGTTGGATCCAACGTTAGCTTTACTCGTCCTGATCGTTAGCCTGGGCTTGTGCGCTATACCCAGAGGTCAGAGGAGCCGGTGTCGAAGTCCAACAGAAGCTTCTGTGGGGGGGTGCCAATAGTGACCTCGCAGAGGTACTCCGAATCGTTCTGCTGGTCCTCTGCAGTCACCTCTCCAGGCTCGCCCTTGCCGTCAGTCTTCTTGACGAGTTCAGTGTAGAAGCGAGCGCGGCCGCCCAGTGGCACGCCGCTGCTGGCGATTCCGCGCTGCTTCAGCTCTGTCTTGTGAAAGTACGGTCCAGGCTTGGTGGGCTGGAAGCCAAAGCGGTTCAGCAGATAGACGTAGGACTTGGTGCCATGGCGCTTGTAGTTCTGGTTGGGGATAGCCATAATCTTCTTGAGACCAAGCTCTGTGCGGAGCTTGTTCTGGGTGTGAAAGATGGACTCCATGTTGATCGACGAGGCTTTCTTGATGAGACAACTTATGATAAGGCCACGAGACAGAATCAAAGGGAGAATCGGGCGTTGATGAGTGTGCAGGATAGTAATCAGAGATAGTGAGTGGGCGAGAGGGCGAGGATGTTAAGCGGGAGTTGAGAAGTTGAGGAGGGAGTGAGAAGGCTGGTGGCAGAAACTCCAGGTTCTTATAGGTTCCAGTGGGAACACGGGAGCTGCCTGGTTACCTGGAGTTTCGATTGGTATCTACGTGGAAGGTTCGCGCCAAAGCTGTGCGTCATTGGCGAGCAGAGAAAGGGCAATCACACACGTACGAAGCAAGCACGAGGCAGTCAGTTCCATGGTGGGGGTTGGAGAAATCAGAAAATCAAGAGGTGGAACGGGAATAAGCGTCTGTCACTGCCTGTCAGTCACGCCCAAAAGTTGAAACAGCCACACTGCAAGATGACGCTACAAGGCGGGTGACATATCTCATCGGCTTGATATGGGTGGCTGTGACTCGAAGAGGTGGGAGACAGAGGTTTAAGATGAAACGCAGTTGCCATATCCGCGAAGGGACAGTCACAGCCGCTCGCGTAAACCAGCGTTCGCCCGTAACGGGGGAAGCTACGACCGTCATGGTAGAGTTCAGCTAATGTAATGGCCGAGGGAAGCGCCTTGGACAGTCGCCTCTTCCGACGATGTGCTTGTACAATAGTGACATCGTGTGATGGCAGAACTTTAGGTACCTAGCTTTGTGAAACCCGGAATGGTACTGCTCCCTCAAAAACATTCAGGGGCGGGCCAACGGTGAAAGATTTCGAATTCACCACGCGCAATGATCTCCCACACTGGCTTGTACTTGCATCGATATCAGTTACAATGTATTCATTCAACTGACCGCCCTCGGCAATTGGAGGCTTAGGCGAGAACAGTTACACAACACAGGCCCGGCAGAGTCTCCGAGACCCAGTTCACTACCTACCTTGGTGGCATGAAATAGAAGCTCCAGCGGGATCTGTGGATCTGTATGACGCCAAACGGCCGGTAGCATAGCCTGGCAACTGCCGCTTGAAACAGCAGGGACTTCCCGATGTGATGACTGTAAATATTTGCTTCAAGCTGACTGAAACAGAGGCATGTGATGTTTGCTTCGAGAGCCTGGTTTCTCTTCACATCGGATGGCCGTGGCCGTGATTTGCGTCAGTGACGCACATATCATGGGACATGACCTGTGTCATGGGATAATTAAAATTAGCTGTGGTCAAATAGATAAGTAGATGTTGCAACCCGCCTACGGCAAACCAGATTTTGAGGGAACAGAACAAGATGCGATCACTAAATAACTAGATGAGAGGAGCTGAAGTGAGTTTCGTAGGTTATAGAGGACCCCCACATCTGTGTCCCGTGGCAGGTAACAGGGGTATTCAGGGGGGGGGGACATGCAACCTGCAGGTGTGGTCCCGCCCTGCCAAGGAATGGGGCTCGATTTCTATTCGAGACTCCATCTCCAACGTCATCGTTTTGTCCACTGGCTTCCATGTTTGTCGCTCAAAGTTGACAATGGTGTCGACCACTTTCTTGCTACTTAGGTCTTGTGCCGTGTGGTAGAAGGAGCTGAAAATGGAATTTGAAGTGCCTTACTTTGTTTTTATTTTGGAACACAGCTAATCTAGGAGGGCGCCCAAAAGCAAACCAAAAAAGTACACTTGCGAATTAACAAGAGTTATGGATCATGTTCCTGGACCACGCTACGAAATTTCCAGGTTGACATTCGGGATCGGGCCAAGACACGTCCTGTTAAGGTGCCGGGACGAATAGTTGTCTTGGAAGCGGAAATGCGACCTTATTACCAAACAACTTGCAACTTGCCTTGTGGTTTGGTACTCTACCCCACAGATTCAACCGCCCAACGAGGAAACCCCGAGCTTGGGGTAAATACTCCATTGAAGCCTTGAAAGTTCTTGTCGCGTAAATAAGAAGTAAGTACTGGGCGAGAGGGGTTTGTTGGTTGAGAGATGATAGAGCCAAGCACACCTTTGCCGTTACCTTTGCCATTCATTGCCCGGGCCGAGTACCAAAGAATACGCTGACCGGCATAAGGATCATTGCCATTCTTGATATTCGTGAACGTGTGCAGGAGTTGGACGGAAGTCGTGGAGAATAAAGTACAGCCACGGCTCAACGGTTAGGTCCATCCAAGCACAGCCTTCCAAACATGAACCCTCTTACTCCGTTGCTCAGCCAACATTCTTCACCATCTACCAACGAGTCTACCAAAACAGTACCCTCATAAGCGAGACCGCTACGCAAGTTAGCCAACCGTGAAATATCATTTCATCAAGTCTTCAACTCACTTCTCTAAGATCCATCTTCTCGTCGTCCCGTCCTGACCGCTTCCTCTCGCCGGGTCATATCGAGCACTCACGGCCGGAGTGACCCACCTGCCGTTTCTCCAGAAATAAGGGGTAGTTACCGAGCCTTCCATGACCGAACCGTCAGTGCTGTGGATGATGAGTACTTCCTTCTTGTCTGTCAGGCTGATTCCCGCTCTTTGCCGTGCTTTGTCATACATCTCCCGCTTTGTGGTTTTGAAGTGTGTATATTCCGAAGCCATCGTCTTGACGTCGTCCAACACCACTTTATACGGCTCGACTGTAGATGGCCGACCCATCTCGTCGTCGCTGTCCAAAAGGGCCTCGCCAGGGTTCGGTAGCTTTGCTGGGTAAAGATTCGCGAGTGCTGTTCCGGGGACCTTGCCCGATTCTATGGCCATTTTGCCGTCTTGAGAGACGACCACTTTCACACGCATGGGTGATTCCTGGCCCTCTCCTATAACTCTTATGATGGAGTCTGCGAGCCGTTTCAAACCCCCATCCCCTGTGAGCGCCTCCACGGCCGCGTCCCATCCCCAGTGAGTTGCAGCTCGAAGCATGCGATCCCGGTGAAAGTCTAGCATGTAGAATGGTGAATTGCTCACGAAATTCCACCCGCCCTCGTTGAGAGTGGTGTCTCCAACTTGAAGTAGGGCAGGGTCATAGCGAAGCGATGTGAAGAGCTGGAAGTCAGCTGCCATGTCGCTCGTCCAAGTTGCGTTTAGACTTTGGAAAAGTCGATGGATGGGAATTGAAGCAATTCAAACAAACTGGCTTAGTCTGTGTCTTTGAGATGAATATTTTTAAGACGAGATAATGTATTAATCTAAGCCTAGTAAACGTTCAAGTTGGGCTCTCGTCACCTTTTGAATGGACGGCTGTTGTCTCTGAGCTTCAGTGACCTGCCGCTATAAGTTAGTGATCTGTTTGTCGCTGAGAACCTAAACGTTTTATGTGGGGCAACGCCCATCATTTCCTTAATTGCGCCATCCACAAGGTTTCGTAATCCGACCAGCACATACTGACAGTACATAGGTAACGAAGGGGGCCTGAGGCAAAGCTGCCTTGGAAATTGAAGCTGCAAGAGCAGGCCCACCCCAGCTTCAAGGCCCAGTGCCCCCCCCAGCACACTTCCCCAAAGTGTTGCGTTCCCAGCTTCCGGAAAAACCGCGTGGACACCACTTTGCCTCTGGCGCGCTCCCGAACCTGGACTAATTTTTTTTTGTTCGCGAGAGCTGAACGGGTGCCAGGCTACTCCGTATAGCAGCAGCTTATGCAAACCTGTATCATCGAAAAGATAAAAACAGCATTCGATTGATCCCAATCCGCATCTTTGCTTCTGCATTTTTTTCATCTTTCTTTCTGTACAATCTTTTCTCTCTACTAATAAACAGAGCTATGGCTCTCACCCTTCCTTCAATTCCCGCGGGGACGACCCCCGTGACCGTCCCAATCCCCCAAGACTCGTCGCTGTGGGATCGGGTGTCGACCTGGGTGTCTGAGAACAAGGCAGTTGTCTACACCATTGCCGGCGTCGCCGTCGTCATCACGGGCGCAGGCGCTGTCTACTATCTACGGACCAGCTCAGGAGATGTAAGATCAACACACCCCCCCCCCCCCCCCCTTACCAGGTCCCCCTTTTCAGCTGCCCGCTGCGCCCAATGCCTTCCTCGCTTCCACAACGGCCCCAGCTGGAGCATCCCTAGCTGACATCTCGTCTCTTGGCTAGGAATCAAAGGACGGCACACCCAAGCTCAGCAAGAAGGAAAGGCGGAAACGGAAACAAGCCGAGAAGGAAGCCGAACTCGAAAAGGCTGCCGCGGCGACGAAGGACGTTCCCGCAGCTGGAACCGAGCAGTCCAAGCCTGCCGCTGCCACAGTCGAGTCCGCAGATGAGCTCCCCGAGATCAACGAGACCACAGTTCAGGGGCTCTCCGAACAGCAGCGCAAGGAATACTCGGCCAAGCTGAAGGAGGCCGGAAACAAGGCGTACGGTGCTAAGGATTTCGCAAAGGCCATCGAACTTTACTCCAAGGCTATCCTTTGCAAGCCCGACCCAGTCTACTATTCCAACAGGGCCGCATGCTACAATGCGCTGAGCGACTGGGACAAGGTCGTCGAAGACACCACCGCGGCTATCAGCCTCGACCCCGAGTATATCAAGGCTCTCAACCGCCGCGCCAACGCCTACGATCACCAGGGCAAATACAGCGAAGCCCTTCTTGACTTCACCGCCAGCTGCATCATTGACGGCTTCAGAAACGAGCAGAGTGCTCAGGCAGTGGAACGGTTGCTCAAAAAGTTTGCCGAGTCTCGCGCCAAAGAAATCATGCAGGATAAGCCATCAAGGCTCCCCAGTTCTACATTTGTCGGGAACTACCTACAGAGCTTCAGGATGAAGAATCGGCCAGCAGGTTTGGAGGACTCGGTGGAGCTCGCAGAGGACACCGGATTGGGCCAGCTTCAACTCGGCCTGAAGAACCTGGAGACCAAGACAGGCGATGGGTACGAAGAGGCTGCAACCGCATTCGATAAGGCTCTTGAGTTGGGTGAGCTCGGCACACACGAAGCCCTGGCCTATAACTTGCGTGGAACATTCCGTTGCCTCCAGGGGAAGCACGAGGACGCCCTTGCCGACCTCTCAAAGAGTATCGACCTTGACCCATCTCTGACGCAAAGCTACATCAAGCGAGCTAGTATGAACCTAGAGCTGGGCGCGCCGGAGATGGCCGAGGAGGACTTTGCGACGGCGATGGCGCAAAACTCTGAAGACCCCGACATTTACTACCACAGGGCCCAGCTCCATTTTATCAAGGGAGAGTTTGCCGACGCCGCCAAGGACTACCAAAAGTCTATCGATCTTGACCGGGAATTCATTTTCTCCCACATCCAGCTCGGAGTTACCCAGTACAAGATGGGGTCAATTGCCTCGTCCATGGCGACTTTCCGACGGTGTATGAAGAATTTCGAAAAGACGCCCGACGTGTACAACTACTATGGAGAACTGCTGTTGGATCAGTCTAAATATCAGGAGGCTATCGACAAGTTTGACAAGGCCATCGAGTTGGAGAAGGAGACAAAGCCGATGTGCATGAACGTGCTACCGCTGATCAATAAGTCTTTGGCCCTCTTTCAGTGGAAGCAGGATTTCGCCGAAGCAGAGAAGCTGTGCGAGAAGGCACTGATCAGTGAGCTCACCCCGTTGTCCTGTTACGTTTGAGAACCGTTACTGATATTCGCATTGTAGTTGACCCCGAATGTGATATTGCTGTCGCAACAATGGCTCAGCTACTCCTTCAGCAAGGAAAGGTCACCGAGGCCCTGAAGTATTTCGAGCGTGCTGCAGAGCTCGCCCGCACCGAAGGCGAGCTTGTGAACGCTCTGTCGTACGCCGAGGCCACGAGGACACAAATCCAAGTCCAGGAGAAGTACCCACAGCTGGCTGCCAAACTCTCGGGTATGACCAATCCGAACGTCATGAGATAGGTTCATGCTATTTGAGCCATTCACGGGAAGGTCTTTGGTCTCCAAAAACAGTACTTGGGTCTGAAAATCATATTCCCTTGACTTGTAAAACGATCACTACACACGCGGGTGGTTTTGATGTATTATATATATTTATACACGACGCCTCGCCCTCTTTTTTTCATCAATGTCTATGGGGGAGGGGGCTCTGAGCAGCATTATACACTGGCAATGGAAGGGCTGGTGGAAGGAAGGGAGGTGGTGGGGGGGGGGGGGGGGGGGGATGCAGCGAACAAACTGCAAAGTCCCACACAGCGAAAAAAGGTGTTTGGTCTTCCCACCTAAAAAAGAAGCGCCAGTTTTGTATGGGATGATGGATGTGGGTGTGTAGGCTATTATCCAACCCTCACTCTGACATACTGTGCGCGCTGTTGTACATATTATAATAATTCTTCCCTCAAGCAGAGTTTTTCGTTTGGAGTAGGACTCGATTCAGGTATCTAGGTTGTAATAAGATGAGTAAAGTTTTTTGAGATTAAGTAGGTATTCTCTTCGGATCTGTTGTGGGCGAGGTGAAGTTGCTTTGCCAAGGCCGCCCCTGTATGTCGTCATCATCAGATATGCCTACCTATCCTCTGGATGATAACTTTGTTTGGACTGGAGTTTAGAGAAGGTGTATAAAATGGCTTGCCTGAATATCTTGAGCTCTCTTTGTCGTCGTCATCAAATACATATATGGAGGAGAGGGGAGGATGAAGGCAGCCAGCCAGCCAGCCACATGTTCGATCACCTATCCTTTCCTATTTATTGTGTAATCATATCAATGTTGCATAATCAAGTTCCATTTCATTTCAGTTTATTTTCTTGATGTTTCTTCTGTTCGGCATTAAATATCATGGAGGCAATGGAGTTCATACATGGAAGGCAGACTGTGTAGTAATCAAGGCTGTAGGTGTAGGGAGGAGGAAAGGCCGGCGAATGAAGTCGGATATCCAATCCACTCAGTGACTACTTCCTTATCCCTTTCACTGCTCCCTTTTTGCGAGAAATAAATAAAAAGCATACAAAATGGAGACTGCCTCACGATCTATACCAGACCACGTAGCAGTTACTGAAACAGCCACCCTGTTCCCCTTTCCGTAGAAAATGGGGGACAGAAAGGAAAGGGACTCAACCAAACTGATGAATCAAGAGCAGCAGCAAACGAGCAATGAGAGTGAGCGATGAAAACACACATTCGTTTCCCAATCCTTTTCCCATAGTCGAACATAAGAAACACCATTTACAGATTTGTGGCCGCTTTGACCGCCTCTCTCTCTCTCTCTTTCCCTTTTCTCCCCCTCCATAATTATTAAGATTTCGTTTCGTCTCAGCTTGTTTTCATCAAGCCGCCCATAGTATAAAAGTAGGTTAGACGATTGGCCCTTTCCCCTTCAACACAAACGCACGCACACAACACGTATCCTCAAACACATATCCACCTCCCTAATTTCGTCTTTCCTGTCATGATTATATGCAGACAGAAAAGAGATCCCCCTGGGAAAAAACTGATGCTGTAATTACTGACCACCCGTGACCGGCTTGGTAGCCTGCCTGGTGAAATAGATGCCGAGACCCACGCCCAGCGCAATGGCCAGGATGATGAGGAACACGACAAGGGCACACCACCACTTGAGCTTGCGACGGCGACGGGCGTGCTCGACGCCCTTTGCAATCTGCACGTTGGCGTTGCTGAGATGGTTCTCTGTCTCGTCTGCCTTTTGTGCCACCGCCTCGATCACCTGGCCCTGCTCGAGGATCTGCTGGTTCAGGTAGTTGAGAAGGTCGAGCAGCTCGCGGATCGACCGCTCAATGCCCAAGAGCTCATTGTGACGCGCCTGCACGTTGCGGAGGACCTCGGAGGCGTGGCCTGACCGGTTGCTTTTGAGCTGTGAAGGAAGTCAGTATTTACTTTTTTTTGGACGGAAAAAGGGGGACAGAACAAAACAAAAGAACTTACCGCAGTCTGGAAAACACCCTCATTGCCCCAATCCGCGTCGGCCGCCTGGCGCACCTCGTCCTCGGTAGCAGCAGGATTGACGATGCGGTACTGGCGGGCGATCTGTTCCCGGTAGCGCTCGCGGTACTCCTGCTCCTCGCGCAGGAAGCGTTGAATCTCCTCCTTGTAGTCGTTGTTGAGGGCCTCGAACTGGCGCTTCTTCATGCCGAAGCTGCCGTCGGTGGTGCGCTCGGCATCGCTCTTGAGCGACTTGATCTGCGCTTGGATCGATGTGTTCTTTATTTGGGTTTGTGCGATGAGCGCATCCAGCTGCGCCTGCGCCTGTCCGTCACTGCTCGTCAGCGCCCGCTGGTGCAGCGACGCGACCTCCTCCACCGACGTGGTGAGCGACCGGATGTCATCGCGGATGGCTGACACTCGCTGCAAGAAGTCTCCTGTCGACAGTACGCTGGGCGACTGTGGCTGCCCCTGCTGCTGGGGGTTCGGGCTGTTGTACGCTTGTTGGCTGGGGCTGTTGTACGGTTGGTTGCTATAAGGCTGGCTATTGTATGGTTGCCCGTACACGGGCTGCATCTCGTGCTGTTCCTGTAAGAGTGGGCGGTGATTGCGTCAGCTTTGTTTGGTATGCGCTTCTTCGCTGCCGCTGCTGCTCCTCTTGCTGCCGGGGCACCGGAAACTCGATGCGTGTGTCTCGAAGCTCCTGCTGCTCCCCCTCGAATCGTGTCGTGAGAAGCCCTCGAGGCGACAACGCGGCCAAGGAAAGAATCATCATGATGTTTACTCACTGGTTGCCCGCCGTGGCCATAGCCCTGCTCGGCCGATGGCGCTTGTTGGTAAGGGTTGTTGTTGTTGTAGGACATTGCTGCTGATTTCGATGGCGCTCAATCAGCCCCTCGTTCAATTAATGTGAGTTGATTCCTCGATGTTAAGTTGACGTGGGTGTGCGGGACATCTGCTTGGCCGTTGTTTGTTGGGGGGGACCGTTTTGTTTCTTTTGGCTTGTTAATTGCGTCGCGCAGTGGCTAGGCTGGGGATTATGAGATTGCAACCTGCGGCGGTCGTCCACCTGATTTGGGAGCTTAGCGAGCTCCAGCGTCGTGTGGTGGTGGTGGAGGTGGGGGTACCCGCTAAAATCCAGTTTCCCTTTCTCCCTTGGAAGGCTCTTCTTCAGACAGGCGGCGGCCAAGACCAAGATCGTCTGGAACCCTGCTTGTTTTTTTCGTTTGGCTTCTTGTCAAGCACAGCTGATGTCTGGACTGACTGATGCGGTCCGAAACAGTCCAGACAAAGCGTAAGAAAGCAAGGGAAACGAACACAAGCTGAGATTATATAGGAACACTGAACAAAACAACACTCCAAACGGCAACAAAGTGAAAAGTAAGGTAGTGGAAGCTCGGGAAGCATAGAGGCCGAATCTTGAGGCCGCATGCGCCAGCCAACCCCGAGAGAGCTCCAAAGCCAACAGACCATCAACCAGCGGCGTGCTGAACGGGCCAATAAGCCAAAAATAAGTACCGAACACACCAAACTATCCGCAGCTCGGATTCGCCTGGTTTGTCTTGTCTGTCTACTACTCTGCAGCTATCCGTTTGTTCCTATTGTCGTTCTGCCAGGTTGACGTGAGAGTCAACGTTGGGGTGTACGCAATAGCAATTAAAAGGTCCAATCAAACACGCCCGTGATAGCTCACCAAAAACTGCTAGTGGGACCTCGAATTCAATGATGATGCAAGCAGGGAGGCTGAGGGCGTGGATCACCCCGCTATCCGGCACACAGTCTTGACAGTCCACGAGGCACGAACAACCACGCCTCCCACTCTGGCACGAACGCGAGCCGCCGCCTGCAAGCACCTAAAGAGGCAAGCTGTTGCTGTTGGTGTGTCTTTGCCCCACCGTACCTGAATCGAAAAAAGAGGCCGAGGCACCGCAGCCAGTTTCAAACAAGCTCAAAACTAGCACATCTGAGTAAGAGCGAAGCTGAAAAAGCATCTCACTGTCACAGTAAGGCTCTTCTTTTATCAGACTTCAATACGCCTCTTATTAGGGATGGAAGTCAGTAACCATTTGTGTATTGACAACGCCATGCATTTCCCCCCCAAATAACTTGACCAAGTCCAATATGCCGAGTATGGACACCGTTTCTCAGATATCACATGCAAAACCAGTCGTATCCCTCCCATATTTCCCCTCTTACCGTGCTTGATGCTATGGCAAAGCCATAATCTTTAGTCTTTTATAAACAGCCGATGTTCTTCTGGACCTCTCATTTAAACTCTTGGCGGGGAGAGGGAGAGAGGCTTCAGTCCGGTCTCCCTCAACGGGTATCATGTGTAGGTAATGAATTCCGTCGCCTTGTGCGGATTTGTGGCTCGCATGTCGAGTCTGTCAAAACTGCAATCCGGATTACGCGCCAAAGTGGCTCTTCTTCCGCGCAGTGCGCGTGTATTGGTTGAGATGCCATTCTGAGTCTGCATCCTTCTGCTCAAGCGTGCCCATAGTGATGGAGAACGGCCGCATGGTAAACCGGGGGCCAACCTCTGAAAGCTCAATCTTGTCATATGAGACACTATTTCAGAGTGAGCGTCAGTATGAGTTGAGGGGAAAAGGGTTTATGCGGACCGGTACGTACCGAACATAGACATGATGTCTGACCTCAATCGTATCATCATGGTTGACAAACGTAATCACACGGGAACCCTCGTTCTTGTTGGCATTGGCATCCCGGGGAGGGAACAGATGGACAAGAATAGTCTTCAGTCGAATACCAATTGGTGTTGTGAAGTTCTCAAACAGAATGTGCGGATACGCTTCGCTGACTGTTCCCTTGATAGACCGAGGGATATCTGCTCTGAGAACCACGTTGTGGAGGGATGCCATGAGCGTGGGGCCGTGCGGCATGTGGGAGATAGTAATGGCCGTTGGCGTTCCTCTGTGCTCATGGAGCAATACTACGTCGGTGAGTCCTTCGCTCTGAGCCGACTTTACAAGATCCGGAAGAACACTATCAAAGTTGTATTAGAATCGAGCCTTCATACACTGTCCGAGTGAAGGAGACCTACAGGTTTCCACGATTCAGTCGAATTGCTGTAGGAAAGAGCAACCGAATTTCCTTGGAGAATGACTGTAACCTCGAAGATGGATCACGTGATGTTGTCACCAGAATCCGGGGATCTTGGGCCAAGTTAGCTTCCGGCCAGATACACACGGTTTGCCCCTGGGATCTCTTGTATCTCCTTCGCTTCCTAAGGAAACGCCACAGTATGGGAGCTGCGTACCTATCACTCCCGAGAGCTCCGAGTATTCGTCGTCGATATCGTTCGCGGATTCGTCCACATCTCGAGCAACATCGTAGTCGTAATCCTTTCGTAACTGCTTGTCGTTGGCGACATCTGCATCTAACGGCTTTCCTGAAGCGAGACTGGCTCTTAGCTTCGCCCGCTTCTCGGCCACCTCGGCATCCTTGAGTAGCAGAGCTCTTCGGTAGAGGTAGTCTCTCCGTTGCCGTGCCTGTTTGCGCTGCGGAGGGTGTTAACAACCAGCCAAGCAAGGGCCGATTTGGGGCAATGAAGCGACGAACAATCATTTTTGGGGATGTGTGAGCTCGATTTGCGAAGCGGCACGTTGACAAGTAACGACGTATGGGGTTTTCGAGGGTGGAAGTCGACAATGGAAAGTTGGGTCGCTGGCGGTGGTGGAGGCGAGTATTGAAAATACAATGGCACAAGGCTGAAGGAAGATGCGCCCCTCTAAAAAAAAAAAGTTGTCTGGAGGAATTACTGGTTACTTCAGAGGGTTCTGATCTTTCCGCCATACAGCCCCACATGCAGAATAGGCAGGCGGTCAGTGCCGGGGTTAGGGTTTGGGCGTTGAATAATCATGACCCCTGACGTCCTACAAAATCCGACCTTGAATTTCGTATGGCATCAATACAGTACCCCGTCCCCAGTGCCCGCATGATCCACCGTTTAAACACATGCAGCCTCTTCCCCCGCCGCTTCCCCCGCCACTTCCCACTGTGGTTCCTCCCAATCAACCATGTACAGTACAGGTAATGTACATGTACAGGTTTATGTACCTGTACTTGGGGAAAATTTAGCCCACCACTGCCCAACCAATCAAAGGTCACAATATATTGAAGATATGTTTTGAAGACTCACACCATTCAACTCGATCGAACGAACGTGTTCCACATCTCACTCCTGGAACCAGCCATCACTAAGGCACGCCCATCTGAACGACCAAGTGGAAGTCGAAACAAGATGAAGAAGACGAGAAGAACCGTCAGCACGAAGGCTCGGGCCAAAAAAAAAAAAAAAAAAAAAAAAGGAGGGGGGGGGGGGGGGTGGTGGGGGCGGGGGGGGGGGGGACAAATGCCCCAGTGGGGGCCGGCGGGCAAGGAAATAGGGCCCGTGTATGGTTGGGAAAAGGCATTATGAAAGTTACAAAAAGCCCAAAACAGGGGCGTTTTTATTACCTAAAAACCCAAAGGGGGAAGCCTTGAAC
>JAPDFK010000566.1:0-15976 GCA_027569635.1 Lasiosphaeriaceae sp. G1095 | reverse complement strand
CCCCCCCCCCCCCCCCCCCCCCCCCACCCCCCACACCCCCCCACACCCACACCCCCCCCCCCCCCCCCCCCCCCCCCCCCACCCAAAAAAACAAACACCCACCCCCCCCCCCGCCCGACCCCCACCCCCCCCCGCCCCCCCCCCCCCCCCCCCCCCCCGGCCCCTGCCCCCCCCCACCCCCCCCCCCCCCCCCCCCCCCCCAAAACCCCTCATTGCTTTCGGTTCTTCGCTGCCGAGTGCCCCGCACCCTCGGCTTTCCAAGTCGCGATCGCCCTCTCCCCCTGCCTGGCCGTCGCCTGCGTCACCCACCGCAGTGCAGCGCATCTCATCTCATCGCACCGCATCGCATCGCATCGCAATCGCGATTGAGGAAATCCCGTCGCGACGAGATTGCGGCCGCAGACAGCCGCCGCAATGACCTCCCAGGCCCCGAGTCCGCCCCCGCCGGCGCAACCCCCTACGGGCGCAACGCTGGCGCCCTACAGCTTCCCCCAAGAAAAGCTAAAGCGCCGCCAAACCGAGCCAGGAAAGACACCCTTAGTCTTGGTTGCTTGCGGCTCCTTCTCTCGTGAGTCTCCTTCTCGTCCGATTTGCCTGCTTTGCTCAGGGCATCCCTATTCATGTGCTGACGTTTTCGCCGGACAGCCATCACCTTCCTCCACCTGCGCATGTTTGAAATGGCATCCGACTTTGTCCGGTTCAACACGGAGTTTGAGGTGTGCGCCGGGTACCTCTCTCCCGTAAGTAGGCAGACAACTAGTCTTGCTTGCTCCGTTCTAACAAACTTCACAGGTCAGCGACGCATACAAAAAGGTCGGGCTTGCACCCGGCCACCACCGAGTCAACATGTGCTCCAGAGCCGTTGAGCAATCCTCCTGGCTTATGGTCGACCCCTTCGAGACAGTGAACGCCAACCAAGACGGCGAGCCAGAGTATGTGCCGACAGCACAGGTGCTAAGGCACTTTGACCACGAAATCAACACTGTGCTGGGAGGCATCCAGGGAACAGACGGGACCATGAAAAGAGTCAGAGTTGCGCTTCTTGCCGGTATGGGCTATCCCCAACACCCCTATATTGGAGCTCTTCGCTAACTTGGATGGCAACACAGGCGCTGATTTGGTCATGTCAATGGGTAAAGTCCACCGGTCGATCAGGAGTTGCCCAACAGCTGACAATTTGAATAGGGGAGCCTGGTCTTTGGTCACCGACGGACTTGGATATGATTTTGGGCTCGTACGGCGCGTTCATTGTCGAGCGGTCAGGGACCGACGTTGACGAAGCCCTTGCCTCGCTCCGGCAGTACGAGAGTAACATCTGGGTCATCAGCCAAGTCATACAAAATGACATTAGGTATGACGAGTTCTGCTGACCAATGCTGGAGAATTTTGCTGACCTCCGAGATAGTTCGACAAAAGTCCGCCTCTTTCTTAAAAAGGATCTCAGTGTTCGGTAAATCGCCCGCTCAAACAGACTTTATTTGACCAACGGAAATATATTAACTTGCTTTCAGCTATCTTATTCCGGACCCGGTTGTGGAGGTTTGTTGCTAACCCCTGAGAATTCAAATATCACTAGGCGCACTCGGGCTCACAAATTTCCATAGTACATCGAGGAGCACCACCTATTTCAGAACGAGCCGAATAAGGGGGGGAGCATGTCTTCGGAATCAAAGGAATCAAATCCTGGGCCTTCGTCGTCTGCTGTTCAACCAACAAAGAGCTGAGCTGAACAACTAGATTGAGTGTGAGGTGCTCAACAAAAGGGCGTCTGTGGGGAGAGGGACGGAACGTGGCTGGGCACGAGGCAGTCGGAGCTTTGCATTAATATGCGTGAGCCGGCAAATCAATGATGACGACCAAAACTGCCAGTCAACCCGGAGATGGAATTCATGGCGCGCAAGCAGCATCAGCGAACTGCGTTGAACAAGGGACAGCTCAGACTCCACCTTTGTTATTTTCTTACTCATTGTCATTATTGTTTTTGTCATAATTATTTAGAGGGGCGAGCGGATACATCTTGCTTTTTGGGGCCGAGGACTAGGCCGACAGCCTACCTGACACTCGCAACGACGGCGTTTTTGGACTAACAACGAGGAGAGGCGGATATTTAACTTTTAACTTTATGTTTCATGGTTGGCGAATGAATGAACCAAATGAGATACACTATAACCTACCTACTTAAGACGTGGAGTGTATGGAATACATGCTCTTGGTATCAAATATGGCAGACATGCAATACTGGTGAGATGAAATGGAAACTCAGAAACGGAATTGATCCGTGGCACCCACGTGCCATTTGTTGGTTGTATTATTGGCCCTTTTACTGAGTCCTGGGCGAGGATCGAGGAGAACAAGCTGATGGTACCTTGTGGGAAACGAGGATGAAATTATTGCCTATGACTATGGTTGCACTACCTACCGCTCCGAAAGAAAGAATATGTTTTTTTCCTTTCGTATCTGTTGTGTCTCTCATGTTGCATGTATGCATGAGGTATGTATGTACATGTACCTTATGTAGGTATGCATACATCCGACTCCGCCATCCGACTCCGCCATCCGACTCCGAAGTCTGTGCGATGAATGCACAATACAAGTTCACTGGTGCGGCTGCGATTTCGGATACTACCTCCTGCCTTGTCGTGTGTCTGGCTGAAGAGCTTTGATTTTCAGGGAGTGGCCTGTTATTGGAAAACCAATTGTGGTGCCAATGTTTAGGGAGAAAAAAAAAAAAGGGGGGGGGGTTTTGTGATGTTTAGGTGATTTGTTCACTTTCAGGGGTTGAGGAATCGGGATAATAAAGGGGACGGGCCCAGGGGCTGGTGTCTCTCCTGTATATGATGTTTCTGGTTTTTCTTCATCCTCAAAAACTCACTAGAAGACTCAATGAGAGACTTTATAACAGGTTGGTCGATGGATTCCAAAAAAAAAAAAACACACTCAAAAAACCTCGTTAATTCCAACATGGCTACCCTCTACTTCGATGTGTCAGAATGAAGGATAAACAGTGAGTGTGTTGTGTTGTTTGTTGTAATAGAGATCATTTGAACAAGAAAGGGGGAACGTATTCAATGATTTGACAGCGATCAATTTCCCATCCCTTATCATAGGGCTCCTCTTCCTTCTGACTACGTCGTCTACCTATCTACCCTACTTTGTACATACATAAAATTATCTTCTTGGTTCGTTGCCCCCCTCCCAAAGCCAGACTACATGCGTTAAAAATATGTCCTTCATCGCTGTATATCCATCCCAAAAATGTCGAGAGATCAATAAACCAATTCGCTCATAACCGTTTTGTCGTATGAGGGAGTACCCAATAAAACGCCGTATTGAAACCCTAGAGATTTTGTGATGTACGTGAGTTCGTCGCATCACCGCCGCTGCCGCCTTGATATATGCAAATGCCGTTTTGAAACGAGAGGGAAAAGCAGGAATTCCAGCATCAGACCTGGACATCCCCGCCTGTCCGTAAAACACCAGTCATTAGATCGACACTTGGAGACTGAGCTCGGCCACATAAGAGGGCTTTCAAAACAGGATATCCAAAAAAAAAAAAAACCCATTCCCCCTTCCCATGGTCAATCGGGGAGGTGTGAAGGGCTATGGGGGCGGGAGGGTGGACTTGCCATCTCCGAATAAAATTCGGGGACGACGAGAAACTCGACCAAACTCGGTCGAGTAGCTCCCCCTTCAAAAGAAAGGGGGAGAAGGCCACGCTTTTCCTGTCCCCTGTAAAGCCGAGGGGGAAGGATATGAGCCGTGTAACCGCCGCCCCGTGAGATGGGAAGGTTTGAGACGGCCAGCCAGCCAACACTTGAAATCCAAGCAACCAGCAGGCTGGTCCAGACACCACTGTTGCCCTATGTCTTCAATTCAAGGATCACAGAACATCTTAATCAAAAACTAGTGACCATCATCGTCGAGGTCGCTGCTGCTTTCCGACGAGCCGGTGACGGTGCCGTGCATGTTCTGTCGCGCAACGCTGACCAGGTGGTAGATGCCGTAGCCTATCCCTGCGAGCAGGATGAAGAGCACGATGATAATGACGGCAATGACGTCGTTTTGCTTCATGCTGGCTGTTGTGGTGTGGGTTTTATGCGGAGGGTGTGTTCTGCTTAGCCCAATGGGAGATCCGGGATGGTGGTGGAGCAGGGCGGTTGAGGAGCGAGCAAGTAACGTGAAAGTGTGAGTGAATGTGTTGTCTTGGAGCGTGGGATTCAGTTATGAGAATGATGCTGTGGGTGTATGAGCTGGAGCGACTGAGGCAACAATGTTAGCGGAGGTTGGAGAGAAGGACAATGATTCCATTCCATGAGGGAAAAAAAGACTCACGAGTGACAAATGCCCGGCGGTTGCTGATGGTGTGGTGTTGCGGGGTTCCAGAGAGCTAGCTGATTGACGGGCTGGCAAGCTGAGTGTGGATGGCAAAGGTTGAGACAAGTTTTATGCCGTGTATGCGTGGATTGATTGAAACTCGGAATTCAAACAAACAAAGCTTTCTCGACAAGAAAAGGTAAGTGAAGCTGGTGGTAGATGCAGAGAGAAAGTTGGGCCGAACAGCAGCGCGAAGCAGGCGCAACCCGATCAAATAGGTCCCGTTGCCCCGCCACCTCGTTGTGCAAGTCAATAAAAGAGAAGGCTGGCAGCTCCATGCCACTCTAGCGCGGGCTTTTTAGCGTTGCGGGCCCGGCACCAACCCCCAGGAAAGGATCAGGAACAGGTGCACACGGACGATTTTAGTGGGGCATCGACCCAACCTCTGGGGAGCTCAAGCTCCTGATACGCCCGGTTCCTGCGTCAGACATCGCAAACTTTCAAGACCCTGCGAAATCCCCCAACCAGGTCCAGGACAAAAGCGGACCGCATGAAGATGATTCTGGATCGGCCCACCAGCTCGGCTGTTTATACTAGAACCTGTAGGTTATGGATTGGTCCTCGGTGAAAATTGTTAGACTACAAAAATATACCCGGCTATCGCTACAATAGACCTGCGGGGGTCATCCATACCTATAGTGTGTCACCTCCCACCACTAGTGAGTCGTCCCTTGGCATCAAAACGTGATAGAGATCGATTCATAACAACAGAAGCAGGAAAATACAGGATAGGCCAGCCCACCAGCTCGTAAGCAACAAGGGGCATGTGGCCCGCATGCAATGCTATTTTGAGGGTGAAATAGGCCAGATACCAAAAACGCCAGGGCGTAGGCAAGGTGAGCATTTTGAGCCACCAAGCTCTTCCCGAATATCCGTGATCGACAACGTCCTCCAATATTACTGGTCTGTGGTAACCGACTCGCCATCCGCGTCGTCCTTCTTAATGATTCGGACGTGCCGTTCGTAAAATTGCAGCATCTATAATCATTGTAAACTTCAAGGACCACTCAATATGGATTGGGCGCTCCTGGCTCCAAGACATACCTTTTGCGGGCACCGGGCGTAAATAACACTTGTCGGGTGCTGAGTTTTTTGCCCATTCTTCCATGTCAAATAGACCATCAGTTGATGGGTATCCTCGTCCTCACAAGCATCCAATTGCGCAATATGGTCTTCCCAGGATCCGGGGGGGGGCTTCCATGTGGCAGCCCTTGCGCTCGCGGGGGGTTCCGAGTTGAGAGGGTGATCGCCGTTTCGTTTTGATCGCTTTCCGGTAGTCGTGGGAGTTCCCAACGAAGGCCTGCCACGCTTTTTGCCCTTCAGTGCTTCCTTGGTGTCCACGAACAACTTGTCTCGGCCGCCAATGCTCTCAAAGTACTCGTTAAGTGCCACGGAAGCATTTTCTCTATGGGGAAAAAAATTTGGTCAGCGGCGGAGCAAAACAAACAAAAGTTGAACGCTAAGTTGATCCGTACGTGAGATTCTCCTCTGGCTCCCACGTCCTGTCGGATTTCTTCTCGTATCCCTCCCATTTGACCTCGAAGAGTGGCTCGCCCTAAACTTGCACGTTAGCTAGCAATTGGTTAACTTTATGGCAGACCTCTTTACCATGTCGTTGATCATATGTGACATAATTTTCTCAACAACATATCTGGTGGCGAAGTTAGCTGGAGGGCGTTTGGCGTAGTGAAGGCATAAGGAGTCGTACACTTCCTCGGCTTCCTCCTCCTCCTCCTCTCCGTCTTCCCCATCCTCCCTCTCGTCTTGGTCTTCGTCTTCTGCAGCATCTCCGTTCTTATCGTCTGTAGAGTCGACCTCATCCAGAAGCTCGTCCTTGTAAACTACCGGCTTCTTCTCCCTAACCGGCTTCTTGGTGGCAATGGGTGCATCGAGGTCGGAGCCCTCTTCATTGTCGCTGATAGCTAAGCCTGTAGTGTTAGCCCGGCGGTGAGTCAGAAATAGCCCCGGAGACCGGAGCGCCTGCAAAGTTAAGCCGATTGGAGACGCGACGCGACATGTCGCGGCCTTGGCTAGTGACCCCGCCGGCTTGCGCCCAGGACGAAAACTTACCTGGTGGCATTTTGTAGATATTTGTAGCGCTGCGAAACAATTGAAAATATGGTGAGCAAGAACCCGGTTTTGCCAAATGTGACGCTGCAGGTGGGTGCTCGCTGACGAGTCCCGAATTGACTTGAGCAAAGGTAAAGTGATGATAGCTTCGTCGCGCAGACGACGCGAAAACTGGAGAGGCTGGGGCAATTTGATCTGCGGCTAGTGCATCAACGTGCGTGTGGCTGAAGAATTCAGGAGGTCTGTGTTGATAATTTTGCCCTGCATGAATATCCCGAGGAGGGAGAAAGCACTGAAATGGCAGAAGAAGTGGCTGCACGAGGAAAATGTGGAAAGGTTGCAAGCTTGTAAAAGACAGGATGCGGGGTGAACTTCCACTGTCCATCATCCTCCCAGCGATCGAAGTTCAAACTTGCTTAAAAGCCAAAAGTTACTTTGGACCTCAGCAACACTTCATCTTTCAGGGAGGTTGTCTACAAAGATCAAATCCACAATCAAGACACTTCTAACGTGAGGGAATGCTCACCACCAGGTCCTGGCTTGAGAAAATGGCGCTCTGGATATTGATCTCTAGATATGGAAGCTTGGATTGACCGAATCCAAGACCTGAATCATCGATCATGTGGAACCCATCTCTCAAGAATTTCAAGGTCAAATCATTGCAATCTCACAAAGTCGACTGTATAGGGAAGCTTTGGATTTGCGCTGGTCCCGATATTTGCGCAGACAAGCAGACATCAGCGGCCTTCCCTCGATACCCGAGGGTTTTGCCTGAGATTATCATCCCATGGCCGTGGTATGGTATCGACCCATCGCTCATCAGTCGTGAGGAGTACATACCAACGACGGCCTTTTCTGGATGTCGATGGGAAAGTTTCTGATCCACTATAAACCCGAGACGAAGGTGTTGGTCGACTCGTTTGCTTGAGGAGGATTGCTCCCAATCTTCCTCAGTGGCACAGCGGCAAACCAAGTATTTCGCAACCGTCAGAAGCTATTGGCAATACGACGTGTGTTGGCAGTCCGATGATCCCTCCTGGCGCACTTTTCATCTTGCCTCAAGCACGTTCGAGGCACTTTGGATTCTTCGTGTCCAGGCAACGATCGCATGAAATTGGTGCGGGCGGCGGAGGTATGAGTTATCTTACTGGTGTCGTGAGTCTGATCAAGAGTCAGAGCTCACATCATTGACAGGAAACGCCCCCAGGGAGGTGAGTTGTCATCTCGAGGAATATACGAGCTGCCGTCCCCAAGCCTCTGGCATCATTGTTGAAATTACTCTACTGGACAATGGAGAGGCCCAGGTAAGGAAGCTGCTAAATGTTCTGCAAGGCTCTTGGGAGGCGCGGCAAGTAAGCAAATCAAACATGGCGATAGAGAGGCTCATCATTCATGAGCTTGACCACAACTCCCCCCATTTCAGGGCAGATCGGCGAGTCATTACATACTGTCAACAAGATCATTCGTCCAGGTTCAAACGTCAGGTTGAGTAAAGCGCCACAGGGGCGTCAACATTGTTGCGCGGTGCTCCGTCTCCGTCTGGATGTGATGCATGCGGAAAGGGGAAACGCGGTGAAAGGCATTTCGTATACAAGTGGCTTGTGCCAACCTGGTATATGCAGAATTTACTCACAAGACAACGGATGCAATCAAAACGACGTTAATAGCTACTTTTCCCGCATCTCCCACCGTTGACGTCCCCCTTGGATGCCCGAGGCTACCACGGCAGAACTGTTTTCGGTTGCCCCGATGTTCCAGAAGACAGTCAGTCCAAGGCACAGGCGGCTGGGTCGAAGGAATGCGTCGCGAACGAGGCTCCGTCTGTTTCCAACGCCGTGGACGAGCCGAGCATTGCAAGGTCTGGCGCTGGGATCAATCCCACGGACATCTGTTTGGTCGCCGACCGCCCTTGTTTCCTCTGCCAAAACCCCTTGCCCAGCAGCCTAACGTTAGTGTGAGTAAACAACCCTGAGAGCCTAACAAGAACGGTACCAGCCTGCGGTCCAGGCCGACGATCAGCGCTAAGCGAATGACGGAACATGGAAACAATTGGCCGCGGTCACCCCCGGTCCTGTATTTCTGTCTCGGTGGACTTCAAGCCAGCGGGCCTGACAGAGTTCAATTCGCCAGTGACCTTGGTACAATACAGGGACAGCGAGAGTTCACTGTGCCATCCATGGCGCGGGCTGGTCTCGCCGAATCTTTTGAATCCAATTCCAGGCAATGTGGTCTCGATCACAATAAATCCGACAAAAATGTGCGACGCTGAAATTTATCTTCGAGTGGGCTTGTAAGGTAGTTGGGTAGGTATGTAGATATTCAGATATCAGGCAACAACGGGACTCGAAGTCCGAGACTCGGTGAGCGGGTCATCTGGGAAGCACCCGAAAGGATGGAAGGAAAAATGGGAGGAAAAGGTGCCGCTACATTCCGAGCCACAGACCTCGGGACCGGGCAGTTGAATAGCGACCACCTAGTGTGCTCTAGTTCTTGAGTATGTACATCTAGGAGGAAGGAGCATTGGGTGTTTCCACTGCCAAATGCACGCCTCGCAGGTACGGCCTGCAACTTTAAATTCAGAATTGCATGCGACCTTACCTTATCGGACGGGTCGCTCATTCCCCCATCTCGTCTCTCCTCAGACCGAAGCTGCCAAGGTGGGCCAGCTGCAGCTACACAGGAGCTGCGGGCGGCATCCCGCGACGCCAACTGATTCCTTTTATAATCCATCTGAAGTTTAAAGGCTGTTCCCCGGACCCCTGCTCCCACGCCCTCCCCTGCAAACGAAGAAAGGGGGAGGAAAAGGAAACGAGTGCGTTGCGGCGAGGGACGAGATAACTTCAGAAAGAGGGAAAAAATAATCCCCGCCCCTTTAAAGCCCCGGCTTCCCCCCGGACCCGTCTGCGAATTCCCATCCATCCGTCTTGTCTCTCGGGTCGCTCTCAATGGTTTTTGGAGAGCATTGCTCCTTGGACGGAGCCATTGCCCAATCAAGACGCCGGGCTCGAGCTCCGGGGAACCTTGAGTTTGCCCAGTTCGAGTTCCTTGTTCCCCCACCGTGCTCAGTTTGAACTTGGTTGACCCTGTTCAATCCCGCCTGTTCCGTCCGTTCCGCCCCCCGAGTTTGGAGCTTGGCCATACCGGCAGACAGCATGGCCGACGCATCGAGCCTCTCGGTCGACTCCAACACACCCAAAGCTGTCAAGGACAAGAGTTGCCCCTTCTGCTCCCAGGCATTCACGTCGTCGTCCCTTGGCCGCCATCTCGACCTCTACATCAAGGAGAAAAACCCAAAGGCGCCCGATGGGGTGCATGACGTGGACGCTATACGGAAGCTCCGGGGCAACATCACGAGGAGACAGGCCAAGGCCGCCCTGTCTCGACGTGGCACATCCGCCTCTGTTGGAACGCCAACGGCGGCGTCGAAGAGGAGCCCCGCTTCCGAGTATACCGAGTCTCCCGTGGTCAAATCCCCCGTGTCGCTGAAGGAGGCTGCCCCAGCCGGAGAGTCAATTGGGAGGCAGTACCCATTCAACACGCCCTGGGAAGCCACAGGGGTGATCAATGACGTCCCAGCGACCCAGAATGGCGAGAGAGATGGCTCGGTCGAGGCCTCGAAGCCAGCCCCTGCCCCCCTGAGGGTTCCCAACCGGCAGTCGATGAAGCAGCAGCTCGACGCGAGACAAAGGGTCCAGGATGCATTGGATACGGCCAAGGCTGCGGAATTGGCTCTGAGGGAGATAATCGGTTCTTGGAGAGCTGCCAAGTCTGTCTTCAACACCGCTAGGGCTTGCCTCTGTGCTGTTTTTGCTAACAAGGACCCATAGGCAGCAGTTTGACATGAACTCGATGCCCTTTGACTTCGACCCCCTTTCGCTCGACTTCCCAGCCTTGACACTACAATGTCTGGAGCCGCCGCCGACGCTGTTCTCCTCCACCCAGCATCCGACTTCGACCTCATGGTCAATACTGCCACCCAGCTCGAAGCAATACGATGCGCTGCAAACATATTTCCAACAAGAGTTCAGGAGATGGAAGATCACCTGTGCGACAGCCGTCACAGCCGTCAATGAGGACTTGCCCTATCCTCCTCCTCTAAACGCTTTCAAACCCGACACAAAGGAGGAGGTGCGTAAGGCGGAAATGAAGGCCGAGATTCTCGAAAAGCAGGTGTACGAGCACATACAAAGTACATATAGTGTCTGGGACGCCCTTCCTCTGGGGCAGCGCCAGAATCTCTGGACATTGGAACTAGCGCGCAGCGTTGGGCGGAAGCAAAATGAGGTGGATAAACTCGCTGAAGTTCAGGTCAATCTCAGGCAGGAAAATGTCAACCTCAAGTCACAAATCGAACACCTGAACCGACTGCAGCAGCCGCGGGAGTTTAAGATTGCACCGCCATCGACCATATTCATGGACCCTAAAATGATGGACTACGTCCATGAAGAAGGGTTGAAGCAGAGACGTGGCGTTGGCCTCAACCTCAGCGATCGTCATTCAGACCTGAACACTATTGTCTCAGCCGCAATCGACCGGTGGAAGAATGTCATAGTGTCGACCCGTTCAGCAACCAGTGGTCTGCAAAGCCAACGACCACTGAACCCGCCGAAAGCAGGAGACACGGGTCCAGGGGCGGCGACAGGCGTCATGACAAATTCTAGCACGAGCCAGGGGCAAGTTCAGATAGTACAAGGGCAGTCGCAGCAGCCTGCCCCTCAGCTTCAGAATTCTTCCCAGTTCCACCATCTCACTGTTGCCAACTCCAATGCTGCGGCATATGCCGCTTCGGCCGCATCACTTGTATACACCAACACGGTTTCAGAGAGCACTCGTCCACCAAATGCAAATATTGCAGGCACTCCAAGCGCCCCGCCCTCGGTCAGTGTCGACGCAGACGAGGATGACGACGAGGAGGATGAAGAGATGAGCGACCAAGACGCCGATGCCGACGAAGACGGAGATGCCGACGCAGATGGCGATGCTGAGATGGATGATGATAACAACTTCGCTGCCACGAACATGTCCGTCAAGTCAACGTCTGGGTCAAATATCCAAGCCCACCAGTTGCAGCAGCGGCAATCGCACCAGCAGCATCATCAAACGCGGCCGATTACTGCGTTGCCCGCACAGACAAACCAGCTTGGGGTTACGCGCACACGTGGCGGGATACACCAGCAACCCCAGTTTTCCATGAATAGTAACAGCAACGGCTTGGGTAGTAATCGAAGTGTGACGCATGGTGGTGGCCAGGCGGCACGTGGAAACATGAACACCATGCATCGATCGATGACGGGTATGAGCGCCATGCAGGCCCGCGGCGGCGGCACTCAGCATCACAATCACCACAACACCATCCATGGCCATGGGAAGATTGCCCATGTCGACATGAGCATGATACAAGGAGTTGCCGGCGGCGGCGAGCCGATGTATATGGATTAATGGCACAACCATGCCGCCCCGACAACCCCCTTTCTTCCCTCTCCACAAATTTGGCGACCAAGGCCCTCGACCTGCCACGTGGATAACAAGCCCGCGTCCGGTCGTTCGGGCGCATGGGGGCCGCAACAGACTCGGCCACTAATATTTGAGCGACACAATTAATGTCGGAAAGGTGACCTCTTGCCACTTGGTCCTGACTGTAAAAATAAAGACATAAAGAGCAGAAATAATTCCCAGCGAAAGATAATGCAACTGGTATATACATAGACAAGGGATACTAAAACGGTACATCAAAAGGTTCTGGGGCGAACAACGTTTGTTATATGTATTGATTGATCATAGAATTTGATGGGCGGGTAGTGAAGGACGGCCCCTTTGTTTAAGGATTATTTTATACATGTATACGTGTCCTAATATGTTTAATATGATGAATACCTTTTCGGTTCTATCTAGATGAAGCTGGAAGGCTTTGCCTCTTTTTACGCCGCATAGCCTTGGTTACTGACTCTTGAAGAGATGCCTGTCTCGTGGCGGAGTGATGGATATTAGAACTTGCTGTTATGGTCTTGTTGCGGTTGTTTTCTTTTTATTCACTAATTATGGGTAGCCATTTAGGAAGTCGCGGCCATTACAACCAAATGCCCTGATGATGGTACCTACCTTACCTAGGTATCTTAGGTTCATACCATATAATCAGTAGACCACTTTGTATTTCGACTCCGGCACCTTCCCTCACGCATGGCAGCCTTGGATTGTAGCTCAAGAGGGCTCAACCTTCACCTCTCGTATTGTGTCCCACCCACCACCATTTTTTGACTTGGCAGTGTTATTTCAAAGGCGGAAGTTGGAGTTTGGTAAACATAATTACAAAGTCATCAATCTCTCCCGAGCTGAGATCAGGCTCAAACCGCAGTGATGGATAGCGAAAAGACAGGTCCGCCTTTCGCCGAACCGGTGGAAGTCTTCTCAAATAAAGCGGACGACACTACGGCCAAGACGGATACGCAGGAGGACAGTGGCTTCGAGGCCCCTGAACCTGAAGCCGTGGATTCAGAAATAACGTATCCGCTCTTCGCCGAACCGGTGGACGTATTCTCAAACAAATTGGACAACACCAAGGCCCAGAGGTCTCCTTTGCATCCACTAGGCGACAAGACACCCGACTACGCGCCACCACAGTCATCCCAAGCCGCCGTGAAGGGGAGATGGAAGGGAAAGGAAAAGGCATCAGATATTTCAAACCAATCTTTTTCGGAATTATCAGAACCGCCGATAAATTTTGAAGCATTAACCGCATCACCAACACGACAACATTTTCTCTCAGGTTCTACTTCCCCGGCGGGTTATTTTGAAAGAGAATTCGGACCACCACCGCCAACACGACATGCCGCGTCGAGTTCTTCCTCAGCCGGTTATTTTGAGAGAGAATTCGAATCACCACCACCACCAAGACAACACGCCTCCTCCTCCTCGAGTTCTTCTTTCGGGACCGGCGCCGGTATCGCGAATGATGGCGCGCCATCACATTTACAGCCTGGCTATCGCGGCGGATTAGAATTAGGACCAGCACGACGGGGATCATATTTGGAAGCGAGCACCGGAATCACCAGCGACGGCGAGCCGTCAATGCTACAGCCTGGCCGTCTCGCTACTATGACACTAGGCGAGCTCCCCAGAATCGCACAGCAGGGTGGTTATCGAGGGTTCTCGCCGCCGCCTTCCAGGATGCAAAACAGAAGCGATGATGTCACCTCCGAAGGCAGCAAGGAGGTGGTGGAGGACGCTGAAGCAGCATGGAATAGGCAGATACAGGAAGAGTTGGAGGCAGATGCGCTGGGCATGGCCCTTGTTCCCCCTGATCCTACTCCTCCCCTAGCAACTGGTCCCGGAAGCCCGCCTTCAGATATAAGCTGGTTCTCAGACTCGGACTCGGACGGAGGTCTTTTCGGCGTCGACGAAACGCCCTGGGATTGGGGAGAATGGGATGATTGGTACTGGTGGGCCAGAATCTTGCAACCCGAATGGAGGGAACGACTGGAGGAATTCTTTCAATTCGATATGATGGCCAGGGCTCTGGGCGATGGTGGCCGAGTGAAGGTGTTCAATATGTACTTTCTGCGAGAAGTCCGGTACCTACTGCTGGTGATTGTGTACGACGAGCTACGAAGCCCGGGCGTCGATTTCAGTCTTGCCGGGCTCATTGCCACGATGTGGGCGGTCACAGGATGGGGACCCTTTACCCACGAGCTCTTCTTCGGGTTCAGATGCTTTCGAAGGGCCGCCCTTGGAGGCGGGTGGCTGTAGCGCGAGCCAACCCCGAGTCTCTTCGTGTCGTGGTTGATGACGGACGGGCCGCTGTTCATCCAACAGGAATATAACTGGATTTACTTTACAAGTTAGGAACTCCCGCTCAAACGGTCGCGGTTGGCAGTCATCAATTCAGCTGGAAGGCTGTTAGACTTCCACAGGAACGAGGCAGACCAAGCGGCTTGGGATGAGATGGCGAAAGATAAAGGACATGGTATTGTCTTTTCCCTCTTGAACCAGTTTTGACCTTGTCGATTTGCTCCTGTTCACTGATATTAACATCCGAGTTTTTTCTTTTCAGATCCGCATCTAAGCCTTTTGGTTTGTGTAGAAATGGCTAACTACACACTTGTTGTGTGGTACGTCAAACGGATGGCCAGTCTTCTAAAACTTCGGGAAGAGTATAAAATAAAGGGGCCAGCAATTTGGGATGAAGATTCTGAAAGCGGCGAGGACCTCGAAGAGGACGATGAGCAGGACATAGGGTCTGGGGGAGAGGGTCAGGAAGAAAAAGAAGGTGAAGAGAAAACAAGAAAGAGGAGAAGAGAAGAATCAGACTCGGATTCCCTTAACGAAAATGATGAGGAACGGCAGAAGTCGAGGAAGAAAAGAGAAGTGGCCGGGGTTGTTTGAATTGTTGGCTGTCAGCTAGCGTAGCGAAATAGCGAAAGTAAATATCTTCAATTAATAGCCATTGATGATGTTCGTCAATTATGCTCAGCTGTTGATACGAATGCTCGGGCGACAGAGAGGGTCACTCTATATGAATGCCAATACTGCTGGCTTGCGTATTTTAGGTGTCTGGGCTGTTCATGTTTCTGATGAGGAGCCCTGAATAGGTAGGTACCCAGTCAAGCCAGTGTAGGGCACTTCACGTTGGCCAGCAACACATGACGAGAAGCCTTGAACGCCGTATCATTCCACAATTTTACTGGTTGTCAAGGTATATTGACCAGGCAGTTGATGAGTCTGCGATGCAACTTCCGGCCTGCACTGTGGAGGTTGACCCTTTCGTTTGGCCCGAGCCTGTGTACCTGTGAAAGGAGAACTCAGGGTTAGGTGAGATGGTGAGTGGACAGGGTTAGGTATTCACCCTTGCTCGCATTTTGCTAGCCCCTGTTCCCCGAGTGTGGCTGCGTTTTTGCCCCGCGCAACCCGCGTTTGAACAAGCCACAGCCACAAAACCGAATTGGGCTGTGACGACGTTTGAGTCACCCCTCACTCACACACTCGTAGTGACTCAAAAATTTACCCCGCTGTGGGTATTTGGGTCAATTGGGTTCCATTCAACTGCGGCTTTACGGCCACGAAAATCTAAACTCCCGCACACACGATAGCCAAAACTCGCGATTGTAGTCATCCCGGGCGATCCCAGCTTTGGATTGCACCCAATAATCACCATGGCCGACTCGAGCGCCCCGGCGCCCCCGACCGAGGAGGTCAGCAACCTCCACCTCGACGAGGTCACTGGCGAGCGCGTGTCCAAGACCGAGCTCAAGAAGCGCCAGAAGCAGCGCCAGAAGGATGCCAGCAAGGCCGCCAAGGTCGCTGCCGCCCCCGAGAAGCCCTCGAGCAAGCCTAAGAACGCCTCGGGCGAGGAGGAGCAGGATCTGAACCCGAACCAATACCACGAGATCCGGACCCGCCATGTCAATGAGCGTAAGTAGTGGGGGGGGGGGGGGGGGGGGGGGGGGGGGGGGGGGGGGGGGGGGGGGGGGGGGGGGGGGGGGGGGGGGGGGGGGGGGGGGGGGGGGGGGGGGGGGGGGGGGGGGGGGGGGGGGGGGGG